>VZRL01003899.1:6567-34040 GCA_013397895.1 Origma solitaria | reverse complement strand
CTTATCTACAAGCAGATTCACACAACCATTTTGTAAAGAATCATTAATCTTATTCCTGTCAAATTTATGATCACATGGGGTCCGACAATGGCACCTTGGGTCCATGAGGCTCTACTGTGTCACAATGGCGCCTTAGTTCCATGAGAGGGTGGGTCGGAGCTCCTGCACCCTCAGCAGCTGAAGGAGAGGCCACAGGAACACTGTGCTCACAGTTCCATCACCCATTCTGTCCCCACACCCAGCCCAGCCCCACACCTATACCTGTCCCTGCCTCACACCTGGTGTGTAACATCTTCCCCCCCAAGTCCTTACATGTGCAGGTGCCACTGGCATCATGTGGTGGGGCACGGCTGGTCCCTGGGGGTCACCCTGGGCCAGGAGGCCAGGAGGGATTCGTTCCCCAAATGCTGCAGCTCCCTGCGCTATCTGGGACCGACACCTTCTCTGAAGCCAGTGCTCCCAGGCACAGCCAGGGCCGTGCCACACTGCAGCTCCCAGCAAACCACAGCAACTGCTTCGGGGCCAAAAGCCCAGTCACAGTTTTCCACTCTTTATGTTTAGAGTTGACCAAGCAATGTCCCATGGTGGGATGCCCCTTTCCTGCAGTCACTGCAATGACCAATGGCAAACTGACCCCTTGCTGAGGCTTTCCTCAGGAGAAGCCACAGTTATTCCCCCTCAGGGCAGCCTGTTCCTTAGGGTACCAGTGGGCACAGGAGCAATGGCAGCCCCTGAAGAAAGCAGGATTGCCTGTGGAGCTGCCTGACACAAAAAAGACTTTGGTCACTGCAAAATTTTAGATGTTCCCTGAATTTTCAATTAATGCAATGAAACTTCAAAGAACTCTGTTGAGAGTGACCTTTTACCATCACTTCCTCTTTAGGTTTTTGCATTGTTTTCCACCTTGTTAATTGTCATAATTTCTTCCCTGTGGTTGCAGTGAATGAAAAGTGGATTTTTAAAGAATTAGGAGATGAAAAGCAGGAAGGACCAGCTAGAGAAAGAAATATAAACCTCATTTGAAACAAAGAAGCATGAGAGAATGCAGGAGAAGCTGTAGCAGAGACATAACAGCAGAAATGCAGAACACACTGTGTATATCCCCATACAGCTGCACGCCCAGAGCTCTGCTGTTGGGACCATGGAAGAAAAATAATTTTCCAAGGCTATTCATTAAAAAACAGGTGCTCATTAGAAAGCCCTAATTCCTGGGAGTAGACAGTGTTCCTGGGAACAGACAGTGATTCTGATAAGCTCAAGAGGGGCTTGAGCCCCTCAAAAACAAACAATATAGTCCAGGTGCAGTTCACCAAGGCTGAGGCCAATGAGGATCTGCCAGATCATAGCGCAGCCTCAGGGGTGGGGTTGAGCCACCACCATCCATCCTGTGAGTAAAATCAACTTCTCTGGGCCTCTACAAGCAGGAATGGACTGTAGGGAGGGATCAAAGACCCCTGAAGCCTCTGCCCCATTTACACAAATGTCTAAAAGAACAAACCGTGCATGATAAATAATTCGCATAGAAAGTGAGAAACTTCTCTCCAGGGCAGGGAAACGTATCCATAAAGCCCACACAAAGAGGTGGTGCCTCCAGGACCCTGGACCCCCCATCAACTGGATTGATGCTGGAGCCAGGATGCGTGATCTTTCTTTCTTCCTCTCTTCCTTCCTTTCTCTCTCTCTCATCTTTCACCCTACCTCTCGTTTGCAATCCACCATTGTGTCTTAATAATATAAGGGACTACCTTACACCAATTTCCAGGCCAAGTGTACAATTTACTAATAAAACTTGCTGAGTTTTTGTGGCTCTTGTGACATCCATCATTACTTTTTGATCGTAGGCACCTCTGTCCCTTTCAGGGTAGGACACCACAGCTGCTTTGTCACTTGAAGGAGAGTGTTATCAACAATACATGCCAATACTCCTAGATTGCTGATGTCCTGCCATGTTATCCCTCCAGCACCTAGTGGGGCTGTGAAGGTCTCCCAAAAGGACCAGGCCTAACCCATGAGCTCTCTGTTGGATCCTCACCGTTCCCCAGGGCAGCTCCATGGACTCCAGATGCTCTCTCACATAATGGGCCATTTACAGCTCATAGAACTTCCAGGTTTCCCCATTTGCATTTGCTTCTCTCAGAGAACTTGTGTGGACCCTTTCCCTGCCTGGTCTTCACAAAGCTGGGAGGGAAGCATTTTATTGGAGAAGGGTCTGGGTGCCATTTCAGGTGACTCCAAGTAAACTTTTCCTTCAGGAGAGCTAAAGCCACAACTGGGGAGGGAACAGGATAATTACAACTCATGAAGGAGGCTTCCTGATCCCTCCAGGGGTTTCCAAGATGTGCCCGCAGATCCTGAGTGGAGAAGAGAGACACCAATGTTCCATGTGAATGCCTTGTCTCATGTTGGATAATTCAAGAGAAGGCTGCAGCACACTGCCCTTTCTCATAACTTTTCATACAGTGAAACTTCAAAGAAGTTTGGTCTGGAGGCCTTCAAAATACAATAGAGCAGCCTGGTGCCCATCATAGCCTACGCTGCACCATGGAATGAGGGCACTGACAGCCACAGCAGAGCCATGGGAAAATCACAGGTTATAAAACTTTGGGCTGTATTTTCCCTCAAAATCTGACTGTCATGGAGCCAAGAAAAGCTTGCACAGCCTGAAAGTCTATGCAAGAGCTTTACTCACCTCAATGCAGCCCAATGGGTGCATGCTGACATCTGGAAGGAGAACCTGAGTGTGTGTCTGTCGTGGGTTTGACCCTGGCTAAATGCCAGGCACCTACGACGTTTGCTTTCTATGCTCTCTCCTGCTGCAGCTATGCAGAGGAGAGGAAAAACTAACACAAAACACTGGACTCATGAGTTGAGATAAGATCACTGATAAGGGTCGCACGAGATTTAGGGTAAGAGCAGGCGGGAAACTTAAAGTTGCAAAAAAAGTGATTTATTAATCTAACAGAGTCAGAGGATAAATTGGAGATAAAAATAAGCTCTTAAGACACTATTTCTTCACTCACTCCTCTTTTCCCTCTTAAGGCACCGCTTCTCAGCTCACCCCCTCCCTCCTTTCTAACTAACTAACAACTCCCAGGCAGGGGCAGGGTGTGGGGTTTTTCTTAGGTCAGTCTATCGCAATTCTTTTACTGCAGACACTGTTTTTCTATTTGCCCTCTCTCTCTATTCAACCAACAGATCTGGGCTAGGGCAAGGCATGTGGCTTTTCTTAATCAATCAATCCAAGGCCACAATTCTTCTGCTCCAAACACTGTTTCTCTACGCACCCCTCTCCCTATTAAGACCATTTCTCAGCTCACCCCCTCCCTCCTTCCTTCTAACCAACAGCTCCGGGGTGGGGGCAGGGTGTGGGGGTTTCCTTTGGTCAGGGTCAGTCCATCAGGGGGAAGAATCCTCTACTTAGCCATGGGGGTCCCTCCCACGAGAGACAGTCCTGTGCGAACTTCTTTGGCGTGGGTCCAATCTCACGAGCAGCCCCGCCCGATTGCTGCTGTCCGAGATTCTCTCCAGGCTGCAGAATTGCAAGCCGAGGCCAGGCTGGTTCCATCCCGGGAGCAAGGCCTTTCTCTCTCTTGCAAGGCCTTTGCAACTCTCAGTCTCTGGGACTCCCACTGGATCACAGCTTCCTGCAGGCATCATCTGCTCCGCTAGTGTGGGCACCTCCCCACAGGCTGTGGGGGGTTCTCTGCATCCCCTGGACTCCATGGGCTGCAGGAGGACCACCTGCTTCCCCCATGGTCTTCACCACGGCTGGCAGAGGGTTTTCAGCTCTGGCACCTAGAGCACCTCCTCCCCCGCCTTTCCACTGACCTTGGTGCCTCCATGTTGTTTTCCCTCACATATTTTTACCTCCTCCTCCTCCTTCCCTGGCTAAAAAGAAGTGCGTGCTCACATTGTTTTGATTTCTTCTTAAATATGTTTTCACAGAGGCGTAACTAACATCTCTAATTGGCCCAGGTTTTACCAGCAGCATGTCTATCATTTTCAGAGCTATCAGAGACTGGCTCTGCTGGACATGGTGGAAAATTTCCAGAATCTTTACTCAAGACATGCAGGAGCCATCTTTGTACCCCACCCTGTTCACTGGCAAAAACTGGGCCAGACAAAACTACCACAGTGTCCAGCCATCAGAAGGATGTTAGAGGCATCCAAAACCAGTTTGGAAGGTAGAAGCCCCATGTTTCTGAAGCAAAAATCACAGTATGATTGTGACTATTTATGGACGATAGAATTTAGTGAGATTACATTTATCAGGGGTTTAAAGGATATTTATTTATATACTGAAAGAGAAGATGCCGCATTAGAAGAACACTGTGTCCAGTGCTGGGAGGGGGAGACAGCGTGAGGGATTGGCACTGACAGAAACTCCAAGCTGTTGGCAGCAGAACCCTCAGCACTGTCAGCATCTCTGAACTGTGTGAAGAGAGGCATGAGAAAAGGTGTTAAGTGTTCGTGTCCCCAGCGCCATCCCAGAGCACTGAGAACTCTTGGGCCATGGCCATGCATAAAGCTGCTGCAAGCCTGAACCCAGCACAGGAGAGGAGGCACTAGGGGGGTTCTGGTCCTGAGGATGCAGAGCAGGGTGGGGGCCAAGAGTCAGGAGTACTTTACAGGGAGGAGGCTGCCCCAGAGGGACAGACAAGCACGGCTCGTGCTCTGGGCTCACAGGGTGCAGAAATGAAAGCGAGGGCTCTGCAGGAGCAGCGGCTGCAGCGGGGACAGGACACCTGCTGGACACAGCCACTTGCTCATTGTGGGAAGGTCTTTCCTCTTTCCACCCACAAAGATGCAGCAGGACCAGTCCCAGGTGCTGCAAGCCCCAGGCCAGGCAGCTCTTGAAGCGCTGGGCAGAGCTCAGCCCACAGCAGACGCTGCAAGGAGAGGCTGTTGCTGCAGTGCCCAAACAATGCTGGGCCAGGGGGGATGTGCCAGGCTGTCTCCTGCTCACCCAGCCTTCCTCCTCCTCCTCCTCCTGCTGCTGCTGCTGCTGCTGCTGGGTGAGTTGGGGATGGCTTTGCCTTGGGGCTCAGCACTGCAGGGCTGCTGAGTGGGGCAGGACAGGGCCCATCGTGGGCACAGGGCAGGCCCCAGGGGAAAGGGTGTGTGGAGCAGCCATGCAGCACTGAGGGGCAGAGCTGCTTTGGGGAGGGCAGCAAGACCATTGCTTCCTCCAGCTCCCATGGACCTCTGAGCAAAGGGAGCAATTCCCAAATCCTCTAAGGGGGTTCCGGTCACATAGTGAGACTTGGCAGATGCTGAAGTGCTTTGGGGAGCCAGAGGCATCCACCTGGAACCACAAACCCAACCGAACTGGGCTTTGGGTGGTGTCAAACCAGGAGACAAAGGAGGTGCAGGCTGAAGCCACATGGATGGGATGGTGCCTATCCCAGCCCAAATTCAGCAGTGGGAATGTGGACAGGGGCATGGGGCTGGGCTGGGTTGCTGCCTGTCTCTTCAAACCCCACTTTGCCCCGCAGTGCAGGTGCTGGTGTGATGGCCCAGGACATCTGGAGCCCCCCAGAGCATACTGAGTACAGGAATATGTCCAGTAAAGGGAGTTGTGTGGCACTGGAGGTGAGAAGGGAGAAGGGCTTTTTCCTGATATGTGAACCCCCATAGAGGAAATTTCCCCCTCCCAGATCTGATGGATTTTCATACCCTGACAAGAATAACGTTTTCCCTGGCCATCCCTGTGCCATCTCTCCAGGTGACCTCCCAGCTCCTGCCCTCCACATAACCCCCTTTGCTGCACAGGAAGGAGAACAGGTCTTATTTGGGTGCCAAATTTCCTGGAAATCTCCTGTCACCCAAATCATCTTCTGCAAGAACAGGGTGCATGTGCACAGCCTGAAAGCCCAGCAAGGGCAGGAGAGCTACTCCATTTTTTTCCCCATGACAAGGGAGAGCACAGGGACAATTCACATGTGGATACCAGCACAAGGACAACAGCAACCGAGTGAGGAACTCTGTCCTCAGTGCTCCCCAGAATCTCAGTTTCACAGGTGAGTTGTGGCACTGGGGCACAGACAGACAACACTCCCAGGGCCCCCAGACTCCAGATGAGGGAGGGGACCCTGCCCTGCAGTATGGCATGTCCCCAGGCAGTTGGGATGCTGGGGGTCAGGGGACATTTCAGCACAGCCTTTGGCCCCAGGGACACTTCTCCCAGTCCCAGCAGAGCATCCTGCTCCTCTCCTGCCCCAGCATCATAGAAAGGGGAGAGTGGTGGTATCACGTCGGGGTGCAAGGTGTCGCCTTTAGCAGGAGTCGAGACAAGGGA
The DNA here is from genome assembly GCA_013397895.1 of Origma solitaria. Lineage (NCBI taxonomy): Eukaryota > Metazoa > Chordata > Aves > Passeriformes > Acanthizidae > Origma > Origma solitaria. The sequence goes on along the minus strand of VZRL01003899.1, from coordinate 27,742 downwards.
ATGGGATGGGGCTGTGGTAACCCAATACCCGGTGTCTGTTCCCTTAGAGACGCAAATCATTGTAACCCTAGAGGCCGCGCCCCTCTTGTGGCAGTTGAGTTTGCTGGATGGTAGCAATGTAGAAGGATGTGTCTTGTACAATGCCTTGTACAATAAAGATGGCTTTGCTTGCACCCAGCAGAAGTCTGTGAATTAATCGCCGACAAATGGTGCCCTCCGTGAGGATTATGCAGAACGCCTAGCTGTGCGTCCATCCATGAGATCTGTGGAAGAAACAAGACAATTAGCCAAAAAATTCATCCCTTCAGAGTGAAGGTGAGCCACAGAGGATGTGAGGACCAGAGAGTTCTCAGCGGACTGCCATATTTTCAAAAAACATTGCAAAGTCCGTGCCTTCCCAATCCCTTAAACCCGTGCTGCGTTGCGGAGGCTTCCAAAACGTCCAGGCTAAAACCAGAGCACCACAAACCCCCCCGCGGAAGAGAGCCCGACCCGGCCCCAGCAGCCGCGGCGGCAGCTCCCAGGGGAAGCAGTGGGCGCGTGGCGGCAGCGGCAGCACCCGACCTGCTCCCGGTCCCGCTCCCGATCCCGCTCCCGATCCCGCTCCCATCATGTCAGGCCGCTGCTGCCAGAGGTGGACCTCAAGATATCAGAGAACCGGGAGGCGTCCCGAGCGCATAGCAAAATATCCCTCGAGCCCAAACAGAAGCTCTTAAATCGACAGAATAGAGACATTTATATTCTTCATAATGAAGCAATTTTTATTATTCCTTATGGAATCATGTCCTACCCGCAAAGCCTCAGCCAGCCCGACCGCGTGTACTTTGCAAGATGGCACCCAATGTGGGGCCATGCGATGCAGACCTGCGCCCCCTTTGCACCAGGAAAGCACCGCGGAAGAGGCAGCTGCGGCACGTCCCCTCCCGGCGGCCATGTGGTGCTTACAAGATGGCGCCTGTCACATGTCAAGCCACGCGGTGCAGCTGGCCACATGGCCAACTGCGGCTCGGTGCCAGCAGGCTTTGCAGTGGCATCCCCTCTGCCGGAAGCAGCCGCTCTACCGGGCGGCCGGGCCGGCACCTCCCAGCTGTGCCAGCAACACCTATTTGGAGGCGCAGAGCTGCCACAGTGCAGGGGGGGGGAGGCAGCCCACCCCCCCGCCCCCCCACCCAGAAGCAGCTCGGAGCAGGTGGCGGCAGGCAGCCAGTGAAGAGCGAGTCCGGGCATCCTGCCATGTCCAGCCCTGCCCAGCCCGGCCCAGTCCAGGATGCTGGGGTAGAGGGAACCGTGGCGGCCGAGCGGACTGGTAGCAGCATAATAATCCCAAGAAGTAGTCTTACCTTCAAGATTTAAATGCAGTTTGACATACAGTGTTATCAATTTGTATTAAGTTTAAGCTCTGCTATTAATAAGTTTTGTTAAATTTAAATGATGTTATGTTTAGATGAAGTTAAGCTTTTCATTGCAATTTTTACAGTTTTGTTTATTCCATAAGTAACACAAAAAAAAAAACGGGGGGGAAAAAGGGGTAACTGTTTCAGATTATAGATATTGTTAATTGTAAAGTGTGCATAGATGTGTAGATTGCATGTGTATGGTGTGTGTGTGTATGTGTGTGTGCATGTGAATTGGACACGGGGACGTCCGTGAGATTGAGTGTTAAAGCATGTTTTGGGTGCCTGTGGAATTGTTGTGTGTGCTGTTTTCTTGTGTGTGCTGGTGGGCGTCCCTTCGGGGACTCCTGTGTGTGTAGCCGAAAAAGTGTAAAGTGTACACTGCTGAAAGAAAAATGAACAGCTAAAAGCTCTCTTACCTAAGAGAGAAACTAAAACTGTTTTTTCCTATACATACTAAAAGCAAAAGCTGCACCCTTTTAGAATGGTTGCTGTTAGCGTATTGATGATTCTAGATATGTTTTTGAGGTAATAACATAAATTCACTGAGCTTTTGTAGGGAACATTGTCCAAAAGGTGTTATAATTTTAAGGAACGTTCCTAATTAATATCAATAAAAGTTTGTTTGTAAAATGTCTTAAGGAAACCTCTTCAGTAATGGCCTAGGCTCCGGCCAAGCCTTGGCCTTAACTAGATGGGAAATATGCCATCAGTCCCAGATGTTTCTGCACTAAAAATATAATTGAGTCACTTTGACTTGCTGATTTGGACTTATAAATGCTGGACCACCCTTCCAGGTAAACTTGAATTCCTTGCCCAGGAAACGTTCCAAGTCCTGCCTGTGAGGTGAGTTTTTCCAGCGATTGCAGACTCTGGGTAATAGTAAAGCAGTTAAGCAATTAATATCCATGTATTGTCATATCTTCGTCTTGTTTTCATGTTCATGTCGAAAAAAGCACATGTTGCCAAAGACAAAAAGGGGGAGTAAAAGGGAGTGTATAGCTCCTTAAGAACAACTAAATGACACCAACCATAACAGAAAAAATGTTGAAACAGCTACAAAAAAGAACTGATGCACAAAGTAGAAGCTGCAAAAACTTTAACAACTTTACCTAAATTGGACTGCTAGCTTGCTAAACAAACCCCTTTCACACATGTTTGGTTGCAGTGCCTTTAGATGTTGGTGTGCTGTTGGTTTGGGGAGCTAGGGGTGTGATTTGCTTACTACAATGTGTGTAACAAATCAATAAAGCAAATTTTAAGCGTGTGAAACAGACAACGGGAAGATGTCGGGGTGTAAGGTGTCACCTCTAGCAGGAGTCGAGACAAGGGAGTGGGATGGGGCTGTGGTAACCCAATACCCAGTGTCTGTTCCCTTGGAGATGCAAATCATTGTAACCCTAGAGGCCGTGCCCCTTTTGTGGCAGTTGAGTTTGCTGGATGGTAGCAATGTAGAAGGATGTGTCTTGTACAATGCCTTGTACAATAAAGATGGCTTTGCTTGCACCCAGCGGACTCCGTGCACTTAATCACCGACAGTGTCAGATCTAATGCAGAGCCCCAGCTGTGCAGGGCATTAATTTATTGATGCCAACAGTTGGTAGAGGGTGTCAGTCTGTGCAGTGTGTCTACCTGGGGAAGCTGCAGACTCTCTCCCTGTCCTTTTCTCCTCCCAGGCACTGGGTCCAGCTGCCAGGCCGGGACATCCACTGATGGTGAGTGATTCCCTACCTGCACACCAATATCCCTCAGCATCAGGTTGAAAGCTGCCCACACACCAACACCAGGATTTTGGCAGCTTCATAAGTTGGAATCTAGTTCTGCTTTAATGGTATATCCTTCTCACTTCATCCACTCCCCATCATGCCTTCTGTAGTTTCCCATTTGCCTCTAAGACGCCATTTCAGGGAAATTGTGCATGAGCTGCGTGGTTTCACATTCAATCACTGAATCAAGATGTGACTTGGGGGGGCTGCATAGTGTCTGGGGTGGTCCCTGCACAGGACAGGGCTATTCACAAACTCTGCTTTTCCCTTAGCCCTTGCAACCCAAAGGTAGCAACCTCTCGACTAAGACAAGACTCCCACCAAGAGCTAGGTGATTGCCCATGAGCCCTTTCCATTACATACTTCATCTTTAAACTCCCCTTTCCACATTTTGACCCGCCTCTCTTCCAGTGTCAGCCATTCCTATCTGGATCTGGATCCTGCGCTGTGTCCTCACCTTGCTCCTCCTCTCATCCATGCCCATCTTCACCCTCATCCTGGAGACATGGAGCCACTGCACCACTGGGGCTGCCCAGCCTGGACACATCCCCATCCCCAGTGCCCTCTGATGCTCTCCCTGCCCTGGACTGCCTGCTGTCCCTGCACGTCTGCACCAGGAGCAGAGTGTGACCAACACCAGCCCCAGCTCCCTTAGGGCTCAGTCCCGTGGGGCCCTGTGCCCAAGGGATGAGCTACCATTGCCCTGCTCTGCTTTGCTCAGCCCCTGCTCTCTCCTCTGACACAGCCCTGTGCAACTGGCACCCACTCAGGGCTGCTGAAGCCCTGCTGAGGCACCTCCTGCTCACAGGGAGCAGCATCTCCATTGCCAGGGACATCTCTTCAGCCCAGAAGGACACGCAGGGACACTTTGCTCGCTGCAGCCTCACACAGGCATGTTCTCCAGCTCCTGCATCCTTCCAGAATTTCCCATCTTCCCGGGTGATTCCAGCAGCCCAGGGTAGTGCCATGGGCACCCACTGGCTCATTACTGTGCAGCACCTGGGTCAGCAGAGGGTCTGTGGGCAGAAAGTTAAATAGGATTTGTTCAGCACTGGGAGGTTGATGTTGCTCCTCTCTTTCAGAGTGAACCCTCTGAGCACAGCTGGGAGAGCTGCTTCACTCCTGGCTGTTCAGGCCACGTGTACTGGAAGGGAGCTGCCATCCCCTGCCCCCAGTGATCCAAGGGTGCCCTCCCTGATCGCACTGCCTTGGCAGACATGTCCTGGAAAAGTGCTGGGCTGAGGATGTCGGAGCCCATCTCCCCATACTCAGGTTCAAGGGGTGGCCATGCTTGTCCCTCTGTACCCCATACCCCGCTGTCCATGGGGCAAGGGGACTGGGCTGAAAACCCCACCCAAAAGAGAGGAGTGGGCTTGTCTGGCTGTAGGACTGTTTTGGGGGATGAAATCTCAACTTCAGTAGCCCCCAACATGAACCCCAAGCTCAACACTCCCTCATCACCGGCTGCTGTTCACAGGGACGTATCAGGAGTTATTCCTTACTTAATGTCACTTGAGTCATTTACAGTTCTCCTTGCCAGCTATAAATTCAGTCTAGCACATCCTAATCAAATCTGTCATTATCTCAAACCCTTCATGTCCTTCCTTAGGTGTAAAAAAAACTTTCATGGTTTAGCCCCATCCAGGAGCCAAGCCCCACAGAGCTGCTCAATCACTCCCCCACCAGGAGGATGGGGGAAGGAATTGGAAGAGCAAAATCTAGAAAACCTGTGGCTTGAGATAAAGACAGTTTAACAGGTCCAGTGCCAAACAACTTCCTTCCTAGTGCATTTCTACTGTTTTGGCATTGGCCAGGCAGTGTCCTGCTGTGAGGTGGCAGGTGGGGGGGACGGGGAAGGGTTTTTGTTTGTAGGCACTAAGTTTTGCCAAAAACGAAACATTTCTGAAATTGTGATCCTGTTTATTTCTGACTCCTGGACACCACCCTGCAAAAGATCATTCCACATTTATTTCCTTGTCACACACTCTTTTGAGTTTTGTTGGCTGACTTTCATTCACCACATAAACAATCGGTTCTGAAATTACAGCCCCAATTTCCCTTAAGCGATTTGCTACCTCAGTTACTAGTAGCACCTGTGACTACTGGGACAGGTGAAGGGTTTCAGTGTACGCCTTTGGGCCCCTCTCCAAAGCTGCGTTTGGGTACTTTTCATGCCTGCTGCTGCATCTGGACTGGATCCTGTAATTGGCACCTTCCCCATCTGCTGCAGGAAAACAACACCTTCTGCCCCTGTACACCAACTTGACAGGGATGGCAGGAATTGGGCAGTGTCTTCTCATGCTGCTAAGACTGCTGCATATGACCACTGATAGCACATAGCTGCAGCAACATCCTGCCCATCAGGATCCTTTATATTTTGTCTCTAAGCACATCCCAGTGTACCCCCAATCTTCACTGCCTATAGGGTTTAACAGACCATTTAAACCCATTAATAAGCTGACTGGTGCAACACCACTCTCCCAAGCTCCCAAAATCCATGCCAATGTGCTTTCCCCGCTGTTCTGCAGATCGAGCCCTAAGAATTCCCCTCACTCCTTTGGGCTATAAGGGCATGTGATCTGTACCCCTGTTCAGCAGATCACTCCATATGTAGGAGGGCTTGTGCTTCTACCCCGTCCCTCTGTGCTAAATCTGGCTCAAACTTAATCTCACGAGGCATTGCCTCCAAGCAAGCTCCCAACCCCCTTGCACCGCTAAGTCCACCCACAGGACCTTCCAACCACACTCCCCTTCCCTCCCCTCAACAGGGGAATTAGGGGATAAAAAATATCCTGTCCTACCTGGGCTTCTTCCTCTCCTATCTCCAGACAGTACAGCACAAGTCTGGATGCACAATTTATTTGCTCAAGCATTTATTGAGGGCAGCAGGTTCTGTGTTTACAGCAACACAGTGTTTACAGCAACACAGACGAAGTATGTCCATCCCTGCAACTGATGCTGCCAAAGGCTAAACCCTCGTTTCTTCACCAGATTTGGAGGAGGAACTGTCTTGATTCTCCACAATGATTTTGATGACTGACTGTGCAGCATCAGACATGGTGGCCGTGACCTGCACGTTGCCCGCAGAGACCACAATGGGCTGCTGGTACTCACTGAGTTGGATTTCACGGAGCATGCTGCTGTCATTGGTGGTGAGGGGTTGACCTCTGTCAATCCTGTTGTAGTCATCCTTCAGGTTTCCATAGTGGCCTTTGCACAGGGAGATCTCCAGGGCCAATTTCAAGTCAAAAACGCTGTAAAGCAAGGGGTTGGAGAAGAGGATGGCCAGCGTGAAGGTGTCCGCCTCATACACCAGGAGCGCCGTGCAGCCCCAAAGACGGAGCCCGGAGTTGGTGAAATGGCTCTGCTCTGTGACACCCGGTGGGATCATGGGGTTGGGTGGGTTAGTGCTGTGGCCACTGTAGAAGTAGGTCCTGCAAGGAGAGAACAGGTGAGGAAAAGGGATGTGGAGATCACTTGGGCTTAAAAGGGAGATGGTCCAACCACTGAAAGGTGCTTCCTTTCTGAATCCTAGATGAATTCCATCTGGCAAGGGCCTTCCACCCACCGTCCCCTCTTCATGGTGTTACCTGGGGTTCTTCAAGGTGACATCCTGGGTTTTGTTAGTGATCTGAATCACCACACTCCGCTCAAAGCATTTCCACACAAAATCTGCACTTATCTCCATCGTATTCTCCAAAGCTCTGGGCAGGTCTCCAGTGGGAAGAAGAATTTGAAGCGGAAAAATTCAGCGGTGGTGGAGAAAAACGGCTTTCTGATAATGACTGTGCAAAGTCCATCTTTGAACTAATAAACCAGCAAAACTGTAAACAGTTTCCTTACGGCTGATGGAGAAACAAATGTGGAACAATCTTGTGCAGGGTGGTGTCCCACGAACAGAACAACTTCAGAAATGTTTCATCATTGGCAAATGTTTTCATCTATATAAAAAATCCTTCCCCCTGCACCCCCACCTGCCACCTCACAGTGAGGCACTGCCTGGCCAAAGCCAAAATAGCAGAAATGGACAACTAGGAAGGAAGTTGTTTAGCACTGGACATGTTAAACTGTCTTTATCTCAACCCTCAGTTTCTCTAGAGGTATGGAACAGGAATGATGTTATCCAGAGGGGAACATTCACACCTCACACAGAAAATCCCCTTTGACAGGACAATTCCTGCTACAGGAATCAGTCCCGCTTGACTGTTTAGAGAGGGACCATTTGTGATTACATCTGCTGACCTCAGTGTACAATCCGCAGGGATGATCCTTCTGCCTTTGGTGCTCTGTCAGCCCTGGAGCCCCAGGAAAACCTGGTGGGAGCCCAAAGGGGGCAGAGAAAGAGCCGCCTAGGACTGGTCCCTGGTTGCTGAGCTGAGCTGGGCTCCTGAGTCACAAGGGTGCTCATGGAAAGCAGGCAGAGCTGCAGAGAGACACCTCTGCCCAGGAGCAGCTCCTCTCCCAGCGCAGCAGGGCTAGGGCACTGCCTGCAGACACTGAGGGACAGGAGAGAAGGGAGAGAGGGTAAAGGCAGAGGACACTGGGAGAGTGCTGAGAGTTCACTCTGGGAGGAATCCCCACAGCTCTTCACACAGTGAGTGTCCAGCAGATGGGCAGTGGACTGGAGTGTCCTGGAGGGGTCTCGCAGAGTGGGCACACGCCAGAGCAGATCAGCTCTGACAGGGTGGCTTTCACAGGTTGTTTTATGCAAACAAGAGATGCTGCAGAGCAGAGCTTCCCTGCTGCCCCCTCAGAGGGACAGAGCTGCCAGGGTGTGCAGAGTAGAGCTTCCCTGCAACCTGCGGATCTCTGCCAGAGCAGGGCCCGTGCTGCCTGCCAGGGTCAGCTCTCAGCCTGCCCAGGGAGCTCCCACATCACTGTGAGGAGAAGCTGGGGGTGGAAGGAGCAATTCCTGGCAGGGCAGGGTCCTTCTGCTGTTGAGAAGATGCTCTGAGGGTCAGGGCTGCTCATGGTGACACATCACCTCCAAGGTATTTCCTGGGGAATATTTCAAGGGGAAGGACAAGGCAGGGACTACCTCAACCAATGGCATTTATAGAGTTCTTAGATTCAGTTTCTTTCTGTGATGGGGAGGCAGAGAGATGGTAGAGGAGATGTCCTGTTTCTACAAGAAACTTAAGAGTCCTGGAATGCTGCGTTCGTTCGCAGGCTGTGGTGCTAATGAGCGACACAGAGACCCCAGGCAGGTGGAAAGGAGAGCCATTTATTGCAAAAACCCAGTGGTTTTAAGCCATTAGTCGGTTATTAGTTTGCGTACTTTTAAGGCACAACAAGCCCAAGTCAACCAACCACCAAACACCACAACGTGAACATGCGAATGTCACACAGCAGTCTCTCAGGTTCTCACGCAGCTATCTCTCAGGTTCTCATGTCCCTCTATTCTAGCTGAATCATTCTCCCATAGTTTCCTTCTACTTAGCCTAAGTAACAGGCTGGAGCCATGTTACAAGGCCTTTTCCTTTACAAAGCCTTACCTATGGGTAGCAATTCCCCCTTCTTTGTTTATGTGTTGCACAGCTAAAATTGTCTGCACTGGTAAAGCCATTATCTTACCAATACTATTACTAATCATTCATTGCACACAAGATAAAATACATGGCATACATATCACAGTCACTAAGAATATACCAAGTATAACTCTGCCATACTTTACTAAATGTTTAAGCCATGCCCTGAAGCCAAGGCTGTCGAGCCATGAAGACACCCCCCACCAATCACCCTCATCGTGTTGCAGTAGCTGTTTAGTGAGTTGCTTAAGATTACGAATACTTTTTTGAATGGAGTCTGAATGATCACTTAAGTTCATGTAGCACATGCCATCAAAATCTTTGCACCCATGGCCTTGAGCCAGCAGCAGGAAATCGATGGCAGCCCTATTTCGCAGTGTTGCATTTTGCACCGATTTAATGTCAGTTAGCATTGCTGAAAGAGAAACACTAGTGGCATTAGCTTCCTTTGCAAGCCAACAGCCAAGCTTGTTTAAAGAAGCCAAAGTGTGAGCAGTACCGATTGCTGGCACTAAGCTAGCAGAGATACACTCTGCAGTGTTCCAAAAAGTTACTGTTGGATCACAGTCCGCGCTGATAACTCGTGTGCTGCGCCTAACCCGACGTTGTGTTGCAAGTATTAGAGCAGTCCGATTCCGATGAAACAAGGTTAGTTGGCCAATGGTGCAAGGTCCGCCAACAGCTTTGCCTGGTATACCTTTCCAGACACGCTCCCCACATATTAACAGCAAGTCCAAGGAAAGAGCAATAACGCTGATATCAGATGTCAGACGATTTTCCAAGGTGCAATTACACCACAAGGATGCATTGCTGAAAATACCTTTAGGAGAAACATCAAAATTAACAGTGTTCATGTGATCATCAAATGCATCAATATAAAAGCATAGCAAGGCACGCAAAGTCCTTGCATATCTAGTTCTTGTGGCTGTGAGAGCAAAGCTGGAAAGTCATACATCCCTCTCAGATCTTTATACCATGTTTCATCCCTTCCTGCAGTCTTTCTCCAGGTGACCTGGCACCACTACTTAGGCTGCAATATACCTGGGGCTGTGCAGTTTTGCTGCCCACTTTCATCATGCAGCTTACCAAAACGCTTCTCGCTAATGGGTACCCCAACCAAGCATGTGCAAAAAGGATCACTAGGGGTTGCCATAGAGATGCACATAGTGTTGGTGTTCGTAGCATTTGCAAGGGTGATCCACGCATTAGCGCCATCCAGTGTAGGGGGTGAGACACTCATGGTGTCTTCGCCGATCAGGATCATGCAACAAATGGTCGTACACACCGTGAAGGAACCCATTTTGTGTGGTGACCTGCGGAGACACAAGCATAACCCCTTCTCCATGTTAACAAGTCTAAAGGTCCTGCCCACTGCGCTGTTGCTGGGTCCTTTACCATCACTGGAGGCCTGGGATGAGCCTTTGTGTCAAAAGAATATTGCCTTTCGCATGCTGTTTGGCCGGCTTCATCCCGATTCAGGAAATTGAGAACATACAGGGCTTTTGCTAACCTGTCATGTGGGCACTCCAATTCCCCCTTCTTTTTTTTTTTGAAGCATATATTTTAGTGTCCTGTGGGCACATTCAACAATTGCCTGACCAGTGGGAGAGTGAGGGACACCTGTGTTGTGGGAAACACCCCATTGTAAAAACTGGCGTGTCCACTCAGAAGCACAATCTGGGCCATTGTCTGTTTTTACAGTGTCTGGAAGGTCCAAGGTAGCAAAGCATGTGAACCAGTGTCGAGTAATATCATGAGCCTTTTCTCCTGTGTGGGCAGTTACCATTAGAAAATATGAAAATGTGTCAACAGTTACATGAACATATTTTAAATGACCAAATTCTGGAACATGAGTAACATCAGTTTGCCCGACAGAATTGGCAGTCAAGCCTCAAGGACTGACATCTTTTGCCAAAGGAGCAGGAGCAACTCCTTGGCAAGAGGGGCACGAAAACAGAATGTCATGAGCCTGTGAGGAGGTTAGCTGAAATTGCTTTTGTAAAGAGCATGCATTCTGATGAAAAAAGTCATGAGACAACTTAGCCTGAGCAAACTTGTTAGGCACAACATTTGGCATGACAGTGAGATCTGCACAAGTATTACATTGCGTGATAGGTCCAGACAAACCTGTATGAGAACGAACGTGTAGCACATAAAGTCATGCCGCCGGTTGTTAATCAAAAGCCATAGCGTACGAAGTTCTGTAAATAAAACTTGGTTAACAACATAGCGCAAATATGAAGATTCTAAACAAAAAACCACATTAGCAACATATGCAGAATCTGTCACAATGTTCAGAGGTTCATCTGAAAACAACTGAAAAGCATAACAGATAACAGCTAACTCTAGGATTTGTACTGAAGTATTTTGCACTGTCAGAACCCTCTCATGCCATTGGGCAGAGTCACCCTCACACTATGCTACTGCAGCACTGCTGGTCCTACTGGATGCATCTGTAGAAACAGTCCTTCCGTCGATGGGGATCATACTGCAGCAACACTTTGCATACAAGGGGAGGCTACCCACTTCTGTCCACAGGCGATGTGAAGGGTAGTGGGTAGACAATTGTCCTGAAAAATCTGCAAGTACAATTTGAAAGTTAATATCCTATGACAACAGCCATGACAAATTGTCCTTGTTCGCAGGCACATAGATTACCTGTGGATCCTGGCCATAGGGCATCTGCAGCCGCGCGCTCTCTCTCTCTCTCTTGGCCTTTCATGATCAGCTGTGAAAACATGTCATTAACAGTCCATACAGTCTTTGTTGCCATATGAGGTAGAAATAGCCACTCCAATACATGCAAGGGATCAGTGTCATTTGGAAACCACTGAAACAAAACCGCAAAAGGTTGAAATTTGCTAGCTACTATAGCAAGAGAAACAGGTTCATCTGGGTCCCATCTCCAGCCCTGACGATCTTCCAGTGCCTGACTACAATGATCTAGGGCCTTTTTAGCCTCTGGAGTTAGTTGTCAGGAAGAGCTGAGATTGGGGTCACCCCTAAGTAAAACAAACAGGGGGTGCAAAAGCTCTGTGGATAAACCTAGAATGGGACATAACCAGTTCAAAGAACCTAGCAATTTCTGCAAATCATTTAAGGTCTGGTTATCCTTAACAAAAACCTTTAGAGGCTGAGGGCAGATAGTCTGCTGAGTAATTTTCCACCCTAGGTAATGCCACGGGGCTTGCTGCTGCACTTTCTCAGTTGCAACAACTAAGCCAGCTGCTCAAACTGCTTGTACAACAGCCACCTGTATGGAACACAAAGCAGAATGGTCTTTAGCTGCAAGTAAAATATCATGCATGGAGTGGTATATGGTTGCCTCTGGAAACTGGAGGGGTACAGGATGCAGAGTAAGGTCTACCACTCTCTGGCATATAGTTGGGCTGTTGCGCATGCCTTGTGGTAAAACTGTCCAGTGATACCTTTTCATTGGCTCTGAACGGTTGATGGTGGGCACTGAAAAGGTAAAACGGGGTGCAACACCAGGGTGCAAGGGAATGGTAAAGAAGCAATCTTTTAAGTCTATGACAACAATGGGCCAGTCCAGAGGGGTCATTGCTGGGGAGGGAAGTCCAGGTTGTAAAGCACCCATTGGTTCAATGACTACATTTATTGCTCGCAAGTCATGTAGCAGTCTCCACTTACCACTTTTCTTGGGTATGCAAAAGACAGAAGTGTTCCAGGGACTAGAGGAAGGCTGTCTATGTCCAAGAAAGACCTGTTCATCTACAAGCTGCTGTAAGTGTTGTAGCCGTTCCTTGTGTAGGGGCCATTGAGGATCCCAAACAGGGTCATCTGTCTTCCAAGTGAGTTTACATATGTTCAGTATCTGTGTTTGGAATGGCTGTTCAATGGCTCCTATGATAAAAGGGGTTAATGAGAGTCAGAATCTATGCTGACAGTGGTTCTGAACTGTCCCAGGACATCACAGCCCCATAATGTAAATGGCAGCGGAGTAGTGAATGGTGCAATGTGGGCACTTTGCCCATCAGGGCCAACAACAAGGCAGAGGTGGGCACTTTGTCGAGGGCGTTGAAACCTTCCCACCCGACCAGAGTTGAGGCAAGATCGACCACGGGCCAATCACTGGGCCAGTCTTTGTCTCTGATAATGGAAACATCAGCTTTGGTTTCAACAAGTCCTTTGAATTCCTTACCATCAATAGTGCAAACCATGGTCGGCTGAGCTGCTCTGATAGCGCTTGCCCAAAAAAACTGAGGCTGGCCAGTGCTTCCAAAGCCAGCAGTGCCACACTTACCTTTTCCACCTGAGGCTGTGGTGTAAAATGGAATGAGTTGGGCCAGACACTGGCCTGCAGGTATGAAGCAGGGTGGAGCAGGCATCCAGATCATGATCTGTATTTCACCTTCAAAGTCAGAGTCGATGACACCAGGTAACACAAAGAGTCCTAGCTTAGTAGCAGAAGAACGTCCGATTAGCAAAGCACGCATATTATTGCCAATAGGTTCCCATACCCCAGTAGGGACTAAATGAACCGAGGTGTTTGGCAGAGTTACTGGCTGGCTGGAGGCCAGATCCAATCCTGCGCTTCTGGAGGTGGCGGGGACGAGCTGGCTTGCCAAATACTGTGCTTTGTGCCATGCTATACCACCGGATGTGCTCGTGTGGGATACGGCTGTACTGCGTGGGCATGAAAGGGCACAGGGTGCAAAGAGCTATTCAAAGTACCTATCTCCAGAGAAGGGTTTGCCATGGCAATGGAGCTGTCCGGCAGCTCCTGGGAGTCACTCAGCAGGGGGGCCTTACCGGCCCTAAGCCCATGAGGGGGCAGGGAGGCAATATCAGTCTCACCCTCAGCTGCAATGTATCTGAAGCCATGCAAAGACCGGGGGCTAGCCGAAGTTTCTGCGGCTGACACGACCTTATAACTAGCCGTAGGGGACACTGATTCAGCACCTGAGAGAGCCCTAGAACTGCTCGTAAGAGCCGCTGGTTCCGTGGCCATGAGAGCCTTAGCAGAGGGCTCAGGGCCGCAAGTTCTGTGCGCGAAGCATCTTTACAACTTGCTGTGAAATCACACAATTCTGGGAGGTCAGAACTTAGAGTACAGGCCGGCGAAAGCGATGCGGGCAAGGGGGGAGCTTGCGCTGGGGGGGCAGGCAGCAAATACGGTACCGTGGAAAGGGCAGGCAGAGCTGAAGTGGAGTCGGGGGGNNGGGGCATGGAGATGGGGGGCGGGCATCGAGAGAGCTGTAGGTCGCGGCAGAGCCTGGTGTGCGGGGGAGTCGCCGTGCTGGAATGTCTCCCTGTGGGAAAACTTTACCACAGAGAGCAGCTGTGCGGGGGAGACGGCAGGCACCCGGGACGGCTGGAAAAGTGAATTTGCTTTAGGTTCTGTGAGGGTCACTGCAACAATTCCAGAAGTTACGAGATGCCTAGAGGCATAGGAGTCACCCGTGCTTATGTCCAACCTCCCGCTAGACATCTAACTCATAAATGTTGGTATTCTCCCACATACCTAGAAATCCAGTCTAACAAATCAAGCAACCTAGCATTGGAAATGTCTCTGTTCTGCTGCTGTAAAAGCTCTGCTGTAAAGTCTCTAGGGTCTTTTTTTGCTCAACTGATAGTTTCGTCCCCATGATAACCCACGGCTCACCTTAAAAATGATGAGTGAGCATGCTAGAATGTGATAGGGTGAAGCCGAGGACTACTTGCAGGGTCTGAGCGTGCCACCGAAGTTCGTCTGTTAGGATGCGCTGCACAAAGCCGCTGCCGCGGTCCTTTGTGTAGACTTGGCCGATGCCTGGTTCTGCAGGATGCAATGTAGGTCACGATCCAGGGTCACTCCTGAGGCCTGGGCTTTTCGGCCCTGGGCAAAGTTTGCCTCCTCCGTCCCGGCCGGAGTTTGCTTCTTTGGTCCTGGGTGGAGTTCGCTTCTTCATAGTAATTCAATAGTCCCTGTTCATTCGGGAGCCAGTTGTTGCGTTCATTCACAGCCTGTGGTGCTAATGAGCGATGCAGGGACCCCAGGCAGGTGCAAAGGAGAGCCATTTATTGCAAAAACCCTGTGTTTTTAAGCCATTAGCTGGTTATTAGTTTACATACTTTTAAGGCACAACAAGCCCAAGTCAACCAACCACCAAACACCATGAGGTGGTGATGCCGGTGATTTTTGTGTTTTCTTTTTATACCCTTTTTATATATTTTTATACCCTTTCCCTTCCCTGTTACCCTCTATATGCACTCCTTGTACCCTGCACAAACACTCCTTGTACTTTAGCCCTACATGTTTATAACCATTGCAATCTGATATTTAGCTTAGTTTGGGGTCTTGTAAAGAGAGGAAGACCAAACATTCATACTATCTCAGAACTAGAGGCTCCTACCTTGGACGGAGCCTTCTCTCTTGGAACATGTTTTTGTAAACTAGGCTGTAGTCTCATTTTGGGGGGGTCATTAAAATAGGGGGTAATTACTTCATTTATTATGTTCCTTATTGGGGGATTTTAAGTAGATATGCTAATTTTGTGAAGTCCATAAAAATCCGGTACACGTTGTACGGCGGGCATCAGTGGACACACGAATGTCACGCAGCAGTCTCTCAGGTTCTCACATCCCTCTATTCTAGCTGAATCGTTCTCCCACAGTTCCCTTCTGCTTAGCCTAAGTAACAGGCTGGAGCCATGTTACAAGGCCTTTTCCTTTACAAATCCTTACCTATCAGTAACACTGGAAGATCAAGAGGTGAGCAAGGAACTCAAAAAAGCCCTTCACTCCCCTCAGCCTACAAACACCTGCATCATCCTCAGGGTTTATCTGAGCTGTTCTTTAGGACCTCCAAACACCAACTGGTTCACAGACAATGCCAAGCTGTCAGGAGGGGTGTGCAGGGCAGAGCTGAGCACACAGCAGTAGGATGGGGTCTGTGAGCACTGACAGGGTGGAGATGTGGGGACAGAGAAACTGTTCCTGGTAGCGACAGCTCCACGCAGCAGAGACATGGCCAGGGAGGTAGACAGAGCTGCTACAAGGAATGCCGAGGGAGCAGGATTCAGGGACACCCCTGCAATACTCTGAAGTGCAGACACCTTCCCTGTGCTCCTCTTCAGCCAGCACAGCTTCTGTGCCCAGGCCATGGATTCCTAGGCTGTGTAACCCCCTCAGCGTCCCAATCTTGGAAGAGTTTTAACCCCTTATGAGCCAAAGCTCTCTCCCAGTTCTTCGTCCCTCAACAGTTGCACTGAATCATTTTTCTATGCTTCCCCTATTGTGCTGCCCCTGTTCTTCCCCTTGTACCCTGTGGGGAGGAGGCATTCAGCGGCAGTGTCGAGATTTGACCCTGGCCAAGAATCAGGGACCTACAACATCTGCTCTCTATGCTCTCTCCTGCCACAGCTGTGCAGAGGAGAGGGAGAAAACTAACACAAACACACTGGACTCATGAGTTGAGATAAGCCACTGGTGGGAGGATGCACAGAAATAGAAAAACAGGCAGACTAAAAACTTACAGTTGCAAAGTGATTTATTAACCTAAGAGAGTTGGAGGATAAATCAGAGGTAAAAATAAGCTCTTAATACACCATTTCTTCACTCACCCCCATTCCCCCTTAAGGCAACCAACAGCTCCAGGTGGGGGCAGGGTATGGGGGTTTCCTTTGGTCAGGGTCAGTCCACCAAGAAGAAGAGTCCTCTACTTAGCCATGGGGTCCCTCCCACGAGAGACAGTCCTCTGTGAACTTCTGTGGCATGGGTCTAATCTCCTGAGCAGCACCCGCCCGAATCTGCTGCAGCACGAGTTTTTTGTCCATAGGGTGCAGACTTCTGAGCCGAGGCCGAGCCAAGGCCAAGCTGTTTCGATCCCAGGAGCAAGGCTTCTCTCTCTTGCAAGGCCTTTGCAACTTTCAGTCTCTACTGGGACTCCCACTGAATCACAGCTTTCTCCAGGCATCCACCTGCTCCTCTGGTGTGGGCACCTCCCCACAGGCTGTGGGGGGTTCTCTGCACCCCCTGGACCCCATGGGCTGCAGGGGGACCACCTGCTCCCCCATGGTCTTCACCATGGCTGGCAGAGGGTTTTCAGCTCCAGCACCTGGAGCACCTCCTCCCCCTCCTTCTCCACTGACCTTGGTGCCTCCATGTTGTTTTCTCTCACATATTTTTACCTCCTCGTCCTCCTCTGGCTAAAAAGAAGTGCGTGCTCACATTGTTTTGATTTCTTCTTAAATATGGTTTCACAGAGGTGTAACTAACATCTCTAATTGGCCCAGGCTTGGCCAGCAGCATGTCCATCATCTTCAGAGCCATCAGAGATTGGCTCGGCTGGACATGGTGAAAAATTTCCAGAATCTTCACACAGGACACACAGGAGCCATCCCTGTACCCCACCCTACTCACTAGCAAAAACTGGGCCAAGCAAAACCAACACATGCAGCCAAAAAGTTGTGTCCTGACCCACAAATGTGCTAAATCTGACATTTGCTCTGACATCTCCATGTGCTTTCCTCCCTGGACAGGTCCATTCCCTGAGGCAGGAAATGTGCAACAGCAGCTCCACCACCCAATTCCTTCTCATGGCATTCACAGATGTGTGGGAGCTGCAGCTCCTGCACTCCTGACTCTTCCTGGCCATCTCCCTGGCTGCCCTCCTGGGCAATAGCCTCATCATCACCACTGTACCCTGTGACCACCACCTGCACACACCCAGGGACTTCTTCTTCCTCATCCTCTCCCTCACTGACCTGGGCTCCATCTGCACCACTGTCTTCAAAGCCATGCACAATTCCCTCTGAGACACCCAGTGCCATCTCATACTCAGGATGTGCTGCTCAGCTCTTCTTTGTGCTCTTCTGGTTTTGTGCAGAGTTTTCCTGCCTCACCATCACATGCTACGACTGCTCCATGTCCATCTGCAAACCCCTGCACTGCAGGACCCTCCTGGGCAGCAGAGCTTGTGCCCACATGGCAGCAGCTGCCTGGGCCAGTGGGTTTCTCACTGCTCTGATACACATGGCCAATATGTTTTCACTACCCCTCTGCCAGGGCAATGCACAAACCAGTTCTTCTGCGAAATTCTCCAGATCCTCAAGCTCTCCTGCTCCAAATCCTACCTCAGACAAGTTGGGCTTCCTGTCCCAAGCTTTGTCCTTGCTCTTGGCTCTTTTGTCTCCTTTATGCTGTCCTTTGTGCAGATCTTCAGGGCTGTACTGAGGATCCCCTCTGGGCAAGGACAGCACAAAGCCTTGTCCATGTTCCTCCCTCGCCTGGCTGTGGTGTCCTTGTTTGTCAGCACCGGAATATTTGCTTACCTGAAGGGCACCTCCATCTCCTCCCCATAGGCAGATCTGGTGGTGACAGTGCTGTACTGGGTGACTCCAGCATTGAATGCCCTGATCTACAGCCTGAGGAATCAGGAGCTAAAGGACATCCTGTGGAAACAACTGGAATACACATTTCAAGCAACTATAAAGTGCCCATCAACTTCACCAGACTCCCAGGGGAGCTCAGGAAGCTCCAGGGCCAGCTGTTGTTAGCAGATGTCATGTTTCTGTAGAGGTTTTTGTACTGGGGTTTTGGGTTTTCATGTGGATTGGTGGTTTTTGCCAATCCACGTAAGCATAAAAGATCCGTGAGCTGTAAACAAAATGTAAATTTGCACCCCAAAGAGAAAGGTGGTGTCATTGCCTTATCCAAGGAGATGGGTCAGAAGAAATGCCCCCCAGAGCAGCTCTCTCTCTCCAGGGCTTGTAACCAAAACCTGGTGCACGGTGCTCACATGGGCACAGCAAAACCCAGCCAATGTGGGAATCTGCAAAGGACTTTTTGTCTAAAGTCTCAACATTAATGCAAGCCTGTCTCTTCCAATCAATGGTAGTTTAAATGCAGGAACAGATATGGCCCTGTGAACTTACAAGGTATTTAAAAACTCCAATGGCATGGACTGGTCTGGGTCCAGCCAGGTCTACAAATGATTTTGAATGGGATTTAGGTTTTGAAAAAAAAAGTAGAACTAAGAAAAGAAAGAAAAACCAGTAAAGGAGTACAAGTATGAAGACTTGAGGGAATGTTGACTGTCTCAGCTGGACTCTGGCCAAAGACATCTCCCCTTTCTATCCCCGTGTAGTTCCAGAGTCCCTTCATGTCTCTCCAGCCACCCCTTTGTATCTCTAGGGATATCTTGGGGCAACTCAGCCACATCCTGTGTGGGATTATGAGGTACAGTTGGGGAGACAAATCTGTGCTTCTTCTACATTGGAGCAGAACCAACTCATCCTTGCACACATCCATAGCCAGGGATGTGTGAGCACAGCAGTGCCTGTGGACCTGTGGATCTGTGCATCCCTGTGAGCATTAGTGTGGACAGAGAGAAGAGCACACCTGAAGCTGGATCCCATGGTTGATGACACACATGTTCCATTGGACACAGGGAGATGGAGATGTCTTCACTCCAGATGCTCACATCTCCATGTACAATATCTGCGATAGGTTTTACATGTATTTATCCATCAGACACTATAAAGACATGTGCAAGTCACAGACATATGTTTCGTTCAAGGCATGCAGAATACATTTCTGATGGGGGTGGCAAGGGCTGGGCCTGGGGGAAGGGCTGGGTGTGGCCATTGTTGGCATGGCCAGGCCTTGTGGGGAGGTTGTTGCCCTCCCAAGTTAACCACTGCCAATTCCCCCTGTACAAGTCCCAGAGTGTCCAGGATGCCCTCGTCTCCATCAGCCCCACCCCTGCAGCCCCCAGGGATTGCTGCTCACCTTTGGCATCTCTCTCTGCAGGCCCCTGCAAGGAACAGAAGGACAGAGATGTGAGGCAGAGTTCCTGCACAGCCCTGCCTTTCCCTGCTCTGGGTTATGCAGTGAAGATGATGAGCTGAACCTCCATATGGCACAGGCAGAGGGATTTTTCAAGCCCAGCCTTCACAACTGTGAATCCCCTTTCCCAGCCTGGATTCTCTTAAGCTCTGAGCACCTGTGCACATCCAGATCTTGAAAGAGCTGTGCTGGCTGCACTCAGGGCAGCTCAGAGCCTCAAGTCTTGTTCCCAGAGGATGGAAGTCACTGTGTGCTTGGGGCAGACATGCATTTGATCTCTCCATCCACTCTTTGGATTAGCCCTCAATCACGCTGCAGTTCAAGTCTTCCTCAGACAAGAACTTTTCCTCTGTCCAGGTGGCAAAGGAAAGGCCAGAGAGGCTCAGATTCCTGTGGCATGGGATTCAGAAGCTAGCCATAATCATCAACCATGGGTGAGACAGCAGTAGGGTGTAATGTCATCCTCAAGGTTTACCCTTAATTTCCTCAAATCACTCACCAATCTTCAGGACACAGTAGCCAAATGCAGCTGTGAGGACAAGGAGGGAGATGGTCACCACTCCCACGATCATGCACGTGGGAAAGGTGTGGGATTGGCTGGGATTAGAAGCTGTTGGAACATGATCTGTTGGAGAAGAGATGGCAGAGAACAATACATGGCCTTAGAGGAAAACAAGCTTCCAGCTGATGAATCTCCCAGAGTGCTGGTGTTGACACCTGGTCAGACTTGGCCCAATGCTGAGGGACATTGGGTGTGAGGTAGGGAATCACTCACCATCAGTGAATGTCTCTGCTTGGGAGCTGGACCCGGTGCCTGGGAGGAGAAAGGGAGAGGGAGAGAGTCTGCAGCTCCCCCAGGCACTGCAAAGACTGAGCCACTGTGGAGACCCCCGGAGGGAATCACTCACCATCAGTGGATGTCTCTGCCTGAGAGGAGAAAGGGACAGGGACAGAGTCTGCAGCTGCCCAAGGTACTGCACAGTCTGAGACACTGTGGGGACCCCCTGATCCACCCTCTGTCAACTGTTGGCATCAAGAAATGAATGCCGTGCCCAGCTGTGACTCTGCATTAGATCTGGCACCACCACTCTCCCCGTTCCATGATGCTGGGGCAGGAGAGGAGCAGGATGCTCTGGCAGGACTGGGAGGAGTTTCCCTGGTGCCAAAGGCTGTGTTGAAATGTACTCTGAGCCCCAGCATTCCAACTGCCCAGGGACATGCCATGGGGCAGGGCAGGGTCCGCTCCCTTACCTACTCCCAGGGTCTAGGGGGCCCTGGGAGTGTTTCCTCTCTGTGCCTGTCCTGGGGTGGCATAATGATATCTTGTATTCCCTATCGTTTTGTATGCTTGACCAGAAATATGGTCCTGTAGCTTTAACTGTGTCCAGCAGCTGGGAGCTCTGCCACCAGCGCGGGATGTTTTGAAACTTTCCCCAGCTCTCCTACGGGGGAGTGAGAAGGAAGGGACACTGTTTTTTTCCCTGAGTGAGTTGCTGCTGCTGGTGGCTGGTGCTACTGGTGTGGCTGCTGCTTGGGTTGGTTTTTTTTTTCCTCCCTGGGATTGTTTTTCATCGTTTTGGACCCTTTTCTTCGACTTGCTTTCTCAACCGAGAACCTGAGGAGCCCCGGGGGACAGCGGACGAGAATCCTCCAGGGAGCCACCGGAGGAACTTCACCTAGCCCCTTCGGGGCCCCC
>VZRL01003898.1:379423-441491 GCA_013397895.1 Origma solitaria | reverse complement strand
AGAATAAGAAGAGTAAGAAGAGTCAGAAGAGTAAGAAGTATAAGAAGACTAAGAAGACTAAGAAGAATAAGAGTAAGAAGAGTTAGTATAAAAAGAAGAAGAATAGGAATAGGGTGATTAAGAAATTGTGGTAATAATAACAATAAGAATAACAAGAAAAAATTTAAGTTAAATAACCATAAGAATTAGGATATGAATAAGAAGATAAAGAATAGAAGAAGTAGAAGTAGTAAAGAAGAAGAAATAATAGTTTCAGTTTTAATAATAATAACTAGAATAAAACCAGTAAAAAGAATAAGAATTACTAAGATGAAGAAAAAGTAGTAGTAGTAGTAGCAGTAGTAAATAATAAGAGGAAGAAGAAGAAGAAGATGAAATTTTAGTTGTAGTAGGAAATAATAAAGTCAAATTAAAATACACATCCACACATCTTCTAGAATCACAGAATGAAGGGAAGATCTCTCTACCTCCCATTTCTTGTTAAATAAAATCCATGTTAAATGAAATCCATATGTTGTCATATGTTATCTCCATATGTTATCTCACTTACTCTTTCCCTCGGGCACAGGAATTTCTCCCTAAAGGGATCGGGACACCTGCACAGGGTCCCTTCCAGCCACAAGCATCCCGTGATTCTGTCAACTGCTCACTTCCCTCTTCTTCCCCCTGCTTCGAGCTGGGAATGTGCTTGAAACCGTCCATCAAACAAGCCTTTGCTGTCTGCTCTGGGAGCCCACACAGCTCCAGGACTTTGTCACCTGCACCTGCACAGCTCACTTGGGAAGCACAGCAGAAGCAGCACCCCGGGAACCTCAGTAATTCCCCTCTGTGATCCATGGCACACACTGTAGTGGTCTGGAATTCCAGTTTCCAGCAAGGACAATGCTCCTGCCCTCTAAGGCAAAGCTCTGAAGGGGCTGAAACACAAGCGGAACAAGATCTTACAATGACAATTAGGGACCAACCTTCAAAACTTCATCAAGGGTTGTTTTAACATGTGGATTGGGAAAAAATTCAGGGGAGGGTCTTTGGCTGGGAGCTGCCATGAGTAGGGATAGACAATGTGAAAGAAACCGAGCAGGCAAAGAAAGGCNCTGAAACACAAGCGGAACAAGATCTTACAATGACAATTAGGGACCAACCTTCAAAACTTCATCAAGGGTTGTTTTAACATGTGGATTGGGAAAAAATTCAGGGGAGGGTCTTTGGCTGGGAGCTGCCATGAGTAGGGATAGACAATGTGAAAGAAACCGAGCAGGCAAAGAAAGGCAGAAGAGAAAGGAGGACACAAATAGACCTAAGTTGAGAAGGTGGCACTCTGAAAACCGAAGTGGAATTCACTGAAGAGGAATGGGACAGAAACCAAGAATTCTGAGACCTTGATTTACTATCCAAGTACAATTTCCTCCCTTGATCATAAACCTCCTCATGACAAGAACAGTCAACCAGCTTTATTTTCAGAACGTACTTAGATCTGAATTCATGTTGCAGGCAGCAGACACCGTGAAACACAGAATGGGCTTTCTCCTCCTTCTGGTTCCTTTGGCATCCTCAGTAGCGGAGGCACCAGGAAGAAAAGGGCAGCTTGCAGTCACCCTTCAATAGGATGCAGGGGACAAAAAGGTCTCATAATCTCTGTAGTTGTTCCCACAGGGATGTGAAGGCTGATGCCAGACGCCCAAAGGTCACATTAAGGGGTGCTTTCATGCAATGCTCAGTTGGCATTGAGGGGCAGAGTGCCAATTTTATTCACTGGGCTTTGTAATTCTGTCACAAGCCAGGTGAGTAAGCCTTGGCCTCCTGGACACAAAGATTCTATGATCCTTCTTTTTGGAGGAGAAACCCAGGCCATTTGGTAGCTAAAGCCCAGTGCCTACAGGTGACATTAAGAGGGTTATTTATTTTATGAAATGATGTGCGAGGCTGTTCACATTATTTCTGTTGTTCTGCTGTTCAGTTGTTGCTTAGTGTGCAAACAGCATCACTCAATAACACAGATGCTAGGGGAAACTGTGTTGTATGAAATCCAGCAAAAGCTCTGAGGCTGACACCAGTGTCTATGGAGGGCTGCTGAACTTCTCTCCTGCCCCACTCCCCTAAGGAAAGTTCCCCTTTTTGCCCATCCTTGGCAGTGCTCTTCTCATCCCATCCTGCCCATTCTGGATGGTGGGGCAGAATGTGCCTTCAGTGACTTTGCTGGTGACACAAAACTGGGAGGTGTGGCTGACACACCAGAGGGTCACGCTGCCATCCCTAGGGGTGTGGACAGGCTGGAGAAATGGGCTGACAGGAACCTGGCAAAGTTCCACTCAACAAAGTGCCAAGTCCTGCACCCAGGCAGGAACAGCTCCAGGCAGTGGCACATTCTGGGAGCAGCTGGCTGCAAAGGAGTTTTGTGGAAAGGACCTGGGGGTCTTGGTCCACAGCAAATTTAATACGCGCCAACATGTCCTTCCAGCAAAGAAGGCTAAGGACAGCTTGGGACGTATTAGGAGGAGTGCTGCCTGCAGGCTGGGGGAAGGAATCCTTGTCCCCTCCTCAGCAGTGGAAGTGCTGTGTCTCCATTGGAGAGAGGCCAGTGGAAAGTCATGGAGGTGGTTAATGGACTGGGTCTGGCTTACTTCCCTGTCCTATTTCCTTTGCAGCTTGGAGGTCCTCAGACCTGTCACTGGAGTTCAAACCTATGTCCAGTGCAGGGCAAGGGGAAAAGGGCAAAGTGGAGCAGTGGTTGACAATGGCTGTCCATCTCAGAGGTTCAAGTTCTCCCTGAACAGCTGAGATGTGTTGTGTTTGGCACTGGGTCAAGATCAAACAATATATTTCTCCCTCATCCTTGAAGCAGCAACATTCTGCTTTCCTGACGAAAAAGCTTGAATCAGCACCTTTCTTTTATCTTAGTCCCTGTTGCTCCTCCCCTAGCAAAGCTGCCCAACCCAGGTTGCTCTTACATCCTCCCCCATCTGGTTGCGACTTATGATTGCAGTGTAATTCCCCTCACACGAGAGTATGAAATATCAGGAGTTGTAAGCCACTGCCCAGGCCTCCCTCCAACCACTTCTCAAAAGGTTGACTTACCCTGCAAAAAGTGGTGAAGAAACTGAGAATCCAGCTCAAGGACCAATTGACTGAGGAGAACATGTTTCCTTTAGTGCTATGGAATTTCAAAAAGATTTAAATCTTGTGCTATATACATGTAAAGTGTATTCTAAACTGAAATTACTTACACATCTCACACGGTAGAAGCAAAAATACAGTCATAACATATTTCATATACACACAAAAATGTGGAGATTAAAGTAACCCTAGGGCAACAATTATGCTCTTTGAAGCATATCTAAGTGATCAGCTGAATTCTTATCTGTAGCAAACACTGGTGCCAATCTGGATGTCTTGTTACAATTATGTATAATAGTGGTGTCACAGTAATGAAGGGCAGTTACGTTAGACACACCAACCAAGTTGCTGGAGTGTATGACTCATTATGTTGTGACTAGAGAACCCTCTGAACATCTTGTATTAATTTTAGTGATTTAGAATTTCTCCGCATAAAAAAAAGAATTTTTTGAGCCCTGATATAGTCTAATTACCCTTTCAGTAATTTCTGGATTTGCTTAAAAGGCTTATTCAGCTCCTCTGTATTTCAAAGGCTACATGCATTCAATTGAATGTGAAACCAAGAGCAAGACCTTCAGAAAAAATGGTGACTTTGATGTGTAAGTGAAACAAAATTCAACCCAGTGAAATTATTTCTCATTCACACCTCCTTTAATGTATTCAGAATTAGGTCCTCTGTCCTTAAAAGTTAACATAAGAAAGAAGTCAGCCTCTGAAAAAAACCAGTATTTTTATTGAAAGAAATAAGTCTGTACTTTAAATTTAACCTTCTCACCAGTAACAGCTTCCTGACTGTGCATTTCTGTGTGCTCGCCTGGGCACACGATGTATGTATAACCGGGCATGATTTGCCCTTAAATGGACACAGCAGCCTAAAATTCACAGTCCTCAATGAGAATGTGTCTTACCTGCCACTCCTGGGGGATTGTTTTGAGCCAGGTTTAAGCTTGCTCTGATTTACACATCGGAAGACTGTGCAGCACCAATTATTCTAGTTTTATAGCTTGTTGCCCCATGAAACTCCCAGCTCTGGTGAAACTTACCAAAACTGGTGCCAAGGTTTGGGACAAGACTCTTTCCTTCCTCATCCCAATGAAGAACATATGCCCTTAAAACTGTCCTGTTAGATAACTCCAATATTCTAATCTCAAAAGGCAAGAAGATAGTCTTCAATTATTTCAGCATAATTTTATATGTCTGTTGATACTTGTGACATTCACGTAATACCAAATCTGATAAATAACCTCTGTGAGACTTGGACATTTCTGGTATATCACCTGGGAAGGATGTAGAATAACCCTGGGCATTTAATGTAGCACCAGAAACTTATGTGGAGGCAACTGAATCTTATACACAGAATAATTATGGGGTTACATTGCCTCTAGTATTTGTTTCACAATGCAGCAGAATTTTTATCCAACATTTCTGAGTAACATGGGTAGAATTCCTCTTCTGCTAGAGGGGTTTTAAACTCATCTCTCACATGCCTTAAGCATTGGGATACAACAAGGTCTTAGCATGATGTATGCCTGAATTCCCCAGCCAAAATTACTGTATTTTACTTTATTTTATTGGCCAGGGACAGATTGTTGGCATATGCTACTGTCCATTCAGTGCAATATCTCTCAGTAGCAGACACCTCATTACAATCAAGTCTTCCATGTCTCCTTGGAGTCTGGCCTTCTGCTGGAGCAACTTCCCTGTCACCTGCACCTTCTTCAAAAATCCCACATTGGTTGGAGTGTGGGATTAGTGTAAAGGACACCTGAAGAATAAAATAAATGGGAAGGCAATTTACATTCTCTGATTTAATAGTAATTTCATCTAAAATGCTTGAAATCCCCTGGAAGAGGAGAATGGAACAATGATGAATAGAATGGGCTGATAAAAGCTTCACTGCTGGGTTAGCAAAGTCAGATGGGAAGGTGATAGTACATGTTCAGACCCCTGAAGGAGAAGTTGGTCAGAAAGTCTTGAATGTCAATGTGAGAGTGAATAACTTAATCTCTTGTCTTAAGAATATCCTTTTGTGGAGTCTTACCATTTTGGTTTTGCCCTGAGACTGACTGGGAGGGAGCACAGATATGAGTAAAACTCTCAGTGAGAGATGATTTAGGAAGCTACTGCCTTATAGGCAATATGACAACAGTGGGAGTGATCTAAACCTGTACTATCATATCATATCATATCATATCATATCATATCATATCATATCATATCATATCATATATCATATCATATCATATCATATATCATATCATATCATATCATATATACCAAGCAACCCATCAATGCACTGAAAGGTGTATCTCACCTAACATATCTTTTCATACTTATGGATTTGGGGTGATTTCAGCTTTCCAGGTCATGGCTAAACACAAGGCTGAGATTTCCAGTTTTGAGTTTAAGACTAAGAACATAAGTGAGGCACATCTCTAATCCCTTAATAATTTTACTTCTTGACCTGTGCAGAGATGTCTTTTTCTGTGTTGTCTGATGCCATTGAACTACTGAAAGAAAATGAAACAAAGCTGAAATTACCATCAACTAGAGCTAATCAAACTACAGGGAGATTTAAGGGCTATGGTCTCTTCTGTTTTGTTTCTTTTTGTGGATGGTTAAAGTGAACACAGAAATTTTAAATTTTCTTTGGTTAATTTTTAAGGAAATTCATCACTTTCACACCGTGGAGGGGCAGCCATTTTAGTGAGTTTAGTCTTTGATATATGGCCATATGGAAGAATTGTCACAGGCTTACAGATGGTATCTACCATTCCAGAGTCCAAGGGAGCTTTCTCTTACAGACTGAAACAAGATCTTTTCGGTGCTTGGGCAAAATAAAATGTGACAGAGTAAAGAATTCAACTGTCAGGGGGGCCCTTTAGTGGGATATGTTCTTGGCCTTTGATTTCAATTCAGTGAGGACTTTTTGTTCTGTAGATATAGAGTCTTCATCAGTCAAAACCAGTATCTTTACAACAACTCTGAGGCAGTAACATAGCATAAATAAGTATGGATTATAGAAGAGCCTTTGGAAACCTAGATATAAAAAAATCTTTCAAAGAACAATATGTATCTGAACATACAAAAAGTCTCCTAGAAATGCTTTGATGGTCTAGAGTCAAGAAACTTGACCCCAAAGTCATTGAAGTCAGTAGGACTCTTTCCAACAACCTCATTATAACATTTTATCTCTAACTCTGTGTGGAAATAAAAGTGTACTCTTGTCTTGAGAGAAAGAAAAACTGATTTGCAGGACCAGGAAAAAATTAGATGCAGATCTCCCTTGTCTAAACACTTACTGGCAGGCAGTCTTGGACAGGACAATTGTCATGTTATTTTGCAATTAATTACTTATAGTCAGGGTTCATGTCACTGTGGTTTCAGCTCCATTCAAAGACTTTTTTATAGACATCCAATTAGTTGTTATATTTGATCTTAGATAAAACAGCTGCATTTGCATAGAATTTCTGGAGAGACCTTTACAAAATGTACCTGATAAATGTGAAAATAAATCTAAATCACCAGCTCATCTTCTTTAAGCAGAACTGGTTGTGCAGATCAGTATACTAAGAACATGTTTAAGGTTCCAATATAAACCACCTGTTTCAAAAACTCATATTGAAAGGGAAGGTTACATTGTTTGTGTATATACATCACATCACACATGAATCGTAAATCTATTCAAAGTAGTGTGATTTAGACATATGTGAGGAGTATAATGTGCTCATGGGTGTGGAAAGAAGAGCATGTAATGAGAGGTTAGGATGATCATCTCACATTTCAGTTATGTAAAACACTCTGAAATTGTCACAGATGAATATTTCTTCTCACATACTGTGCCATATATACCCCAGAAGAGATCTCAAAACCTAAATGTGGTATGTTTATGTCAGCTCTTGTATGTATTCCTGTCATCTGTGCTAAAACAGCACTTACAAGCCTCCCTCCACTCTTGCACAGGACTTAAGTAAGTTGTTAGGCACTGCTCAAATGCACAACAGACTGGCCTCTTTCCCAAATCATCTGTCTAATGTGTGGCCTACATTCATCTCATTTAACTTAGGCTTCTCTATCCGGTTTCGAAAGACTGACACAACAGAAGACAAAGAATGGTAGTCACATACAAAGACCCAAACTCCAGCCACTTTCCAGCAAATCAGCAACTCTATTATTTTGGGATGAACCTTGGATACTGCCAAGCAGGTACAGACTTTTCCTGAGAAGGTGGGTATGCTGCTAACAGGGCTGCTGCCTGCCTAACATACCACTTCCGTGGTTTTTTTCAGCTGTATGCATTTCATTCATACAAATGTGAAATGAAATGAATGCAGAGATTTCTTTTTTTTTTTCTTTCTTTCTTTTTTTTTTTTATGAGAAATTTNTTTTTTTTTTTTTTTTTTTTTTCATTAAATTAAGCTATTCATTTCTGTCCAGGTCTAGAGGAAGGCAAGAAAAGGCTGATTTGAAAATCTAGTGCCCTTGAGAAAGGAGATGAATAGGCATGTTACTGGTTTGGACAGATAGGGAAAGGATGGATTTCGGGGGGGGAAAGGAGGTGAGATGACAAATGACAGGGAAGTAAGAAACCATTGCAGCATTTTTTTATGCCAGCAAAGAACAAAATAGTCAGTAGGGTTTTGCACAGCACAAATCTGTGAGAGATAAGGTCAGCAATAACATTGAGTGGCTCCAGAAGTTAAATACCAATACATTTTATTCCTCAGTTCTACCATAACTTGAACAGAGTCCCCAGACAATCCCTTCATTTGACTTGTGAATAAGGTAATTGTCCTGAGGATTTGAGTACAGCTTAAATGAAGAGTTTGAAACAATGCAAACCATGAAGTGAATTGTAAAAAAAGGAGAAACAAACAAAATCTTACTCTTCTCATTGAAAAGAGGGAGACCTCTGTCTGCCACTGGTTTCCCAAGCACATTTCTGCCCTGTGAGGAGTCATGGGTATCAGTAACTCTTGCACAAGCAAGAAGTGTGCACAGCAAATGTAAAGCCTTGAAGTTTTCTGTAAACCAGGTTTCTGGTATGGAGAATCTGTAACAGCATCCAGAGTAAATTATAGCTGTAGTACTGAAACTGGTGACAATCTTCCACTTTGAAATGTCAATGCAAAATGAATCCAAATTCAAAGCAAGATTTTGTTTTAAAAAGTCAAAGAAAAGGCGAAAGCGTTTAATGACATTTTGCATTGGTGATCCAATCTAACATACAAAGCACAGGGCAAGTTACCACAGACGGCAATTTTCTAGATTAAAATACCATAATTATAAACAGTTTTGTCCCGATGTAGCATCTTTTCCTTCAAAATGCTGCTTTAGATACCACTTAAGGAGACTAAAAGGCATCTGATGCTCTCATTTCATTAGGCTAGGACAAGAGAACCTGAAAATGAAAAGGACAGGTAGCAAAGTCATATATTGCAGATGAAGCAGAGATGGCTAGAAGGGAAGAGGTGGGACATGAGGTCACTGATTTCTACAGGCATAGTTTGGACTTTGAAATGCTCATTTATGGGACTTTCTGACAACTCCACAGATAGCACCTCACTGACCTGTGTCTTCTCCAAATATGTGCAACTGACAAAGAAAGGAAACAAGAAAATCTCCAACACTTTGAGGAGAATGACTTGAGTGGCAGGGGAGGCTGTGGAGGAGCACTCTGCCTGTCAGAGCAAAGCTGTGTATCTGTGCTCCCCCCTAATGATTTTCTTCCAGAACGACTCTTTTATAATTATCTTTTAAATTCTTTTTCTTTCCATGCTAAGTCCCAGTTTCGGTTTGAGTGGCTGGCAGCACGGTGCACTCATCATCCATGTGCTCAGTCATGAGGCACTTGTGAGTGAACAGCAGGCCTTTCTGCAGTTACAAAGTGTTGCTTCTTCTAGCAGTTCACGGCAATTTATACCATAAACACACAACTTTGCTCTGCTCTCTGTTCCTTCTTCTGTCTCCCAGAAGGTCTTCAGCCAGCTGATGGGGAATAGAAAAAGCACCAGTAAGTTCAGAAGAGCCAAAGCAAAGACTTTGCAGATGCCCTGGAAGATGATACATGCTCATGCAAGTGTTACCTGTAGAGACAGCACTAGCTGAAGAGGGATTACAGTCGAGAAAAAAGAAAGATAAATTTCATTTTGCAACCAGCTAACTGGGATTATGATCTAGTTGTCCACATATGTGCTTGAGAAACCCTGGAGAGCACCAGGTGAGCTACACCTGCCCTCTTGGGGAAGAATGAGCCTTCCTAACTTTAATACACTTCTGTAAGAGAGCACCAAACATCAGATTTTTATTTTTTTTTTTTCCCGAAAAGGACACAGAAGCTTATTCTTAATTTGCCATAGAAAAGTTTGTGGAAGAAAAGGAACAGAAATTTGGGAACTGGAAATACTTAAGATACGGCTTATATATGTCTTAGAGTGTCTCATCTAAAAAGGGCTGTTTTGGAAGCAACTCAGGGTTTTCCCTTATGCACAAAAGAACAGATTAAATTATTCCAAAGAAGACATGTTATCAGTGAAGGAAGAAAGTCTTTTAGCAAAACTGCAGTTATGCATTTGTTTTTGTTTTTAGAAAACTGAGATTTTTTTATTAGGTAGTTGCACACTTTCCTACAGCAGTCTCACTAGAGAACACTTCAAGCAAATGATCAGCCATGAGCATAAGAAATACTTCAGGAGACATGGCATGTTTGGTCTAGTGGACTACCTCTCTTCTGGCAAATTAAGCTGAGACCAGGAAGATTCCTGAGTTGTGTAACTCTCTACAATAAAATTATTGTACATGGACATTGCTGGCTCACTGTCAACCTGGCCTCCATCAGGAGCCCAGAGCCTTTCTCTGGAAAGCTGCACTGCAGCTGATCAGCCCCCAGCATGTATTGGTGCCTGGGGTATTTTTTGCTATTTGCCTTTGTTGAACTTCATGAGATTCCTCACTGGACAGAATTCCAGCCTGTCAAGCCTGAATCTTGTGGAATGATCACTCCTCCCAGTTTGACATCATCTGCAAACTTTGTGAGATGCACTCTGTCCCTTCATCCATTATTAATGAAGTTCTTAAACAGTATTTTTCTCAATATTGACCCCTGGGAGGTACCAATACTGGCTGGTCACTGCCTGGACTTTGTGCTGCTGATCACACACCTCTGAGCTCAGCAGCTCAGCCAGTTTTCAGTCCACCTCACCTATCTCTGTATCTAGTCTCTACTTCATTAGTTTGCACCTTAAGGATGGTATGGGAAACAGTGTTAAAAGCCTTGCTAAAATCAAGATAAACAACATCTATTGCTCTCCTCTTGTCCATCAAGCTAGTCAAGTTGTCAGAGGAGGCTACCAGGTTGGTCAGGAGTGATTTTGTGTTAATAAAGGCTAACTAGCTACTACCTTCTGAACCTTCCTATTTTAAGAAATGGTTTCAGAGTTTACCTATATCTGCAATTGTTGCAGAATGAAATGGTTCTGTACTTCGCAATGCTGCCTGAAAGAAGGGGATCCGTGAAATAAGGGTCAGAAACCTATTTTGGTCAACAGCATCACAACTGCTATGGAGTTTTGGGGATTAAAGGACAGGCCATTTATTGACTCCTTGACTCAGCAAAGGCAATCCTCAGCACTTGTGGCAGTATTATATGTTTTCTGCTGTTACAAAGTCAAGTGGAGCCTGAAAACTAGCTCTAAAACCTCACAGGAATGGATGCTTCTGTGTTTCCTTGTGCATGATGGGATATTCCAGCAGTCAGAGTACCTTTAATCTGCCAGCTGTGGAAGCCAAGCCAAGCTGTGAGGCAGTGGTTAGGGCTCCCACAGCTGAGGCAACAAGGGAAGCAAACACAAGGAATGCAGCAGCGCTTGCTAGGCAGGCTTCTTGCCTGTGGACACACTCCAGAGTGTCCCTCTGTCTTCTGTAGCTGACTCTGAATAACTCTTAATTATATGGGTGCTCAGTTTCCTCATATGAAGTGTGGTGCAGACTGCAGGAAGGCAGACATGACTCAGTTAGGGAGGGTGTGATTTGCAATGTTTAAATGGACAGGAGTTAACAGCATGAGTTGGGCCTTGAGTGGGTAACACAGGAACAAGGATACACAGGCTTTCCTGCTGTTGAGTTTATTTTTGATCAGAGGAACAGCACTGATGATTTAATCCATCATGTCAAAAGTCTACAAAGTCAATACAGAAAGAACAGTAATTTAAATCTGTCACTGACAACTGCCCATTTTCAGCTTTAGCCAACAGTGCAAATCAAAAAGAAGAAGAAATGGAAGCCATACTGACATGAAAGGAGATGTCCTCTGAAATTCCTGGTAACCACCTGCCTCTCACTAGAAAGGGCTAATATTTGTTTTCAGATGTGTTCACCACTCCAGTGACTAATGTAGACTTAATTTCATCACTTTCTTCAATAGTATGTGGCTGTATTTCCCTTGCCATGACAACATTATTAGAGTTTATTCAATAACAGAAAGATAAAATGGACTGGCTTGGAAGAGTTTCTAGGTCTAATGGGATTGAGTTTGCTGACAGAAAGGCCTGTAGTAACCTGCCACTTTCACTGGGTAAAAGTTGAACTGTTGGCTAAGATACTTCTGTTCAGCAGTCAGCTCCCTGATTACAAGGGCTGCAGCCAGAGCTAGTAATTATCTAGATATAGTCAGCTAAAGCCACCAGTGCTGCTGTATAGAGACCAGCATGGTCTAACTGCCCAAGTGTGTGCTCAGGGTGTGCTTAGAGTTTCCCACACCACTGCAGCTTCCTGGCTAGCACCGCCCCAGGACTCTGGAGCTAATTCTGATGTGACCATGCAGTCGCAGCAGGGGTGAGAGCACAACCTGGCACAGCCATTTGCCAGCCTCATGCTCAGCAAGGGTGTAAAACTAACGCTCCATAAAACATTTGAATACAGCTGTAAATGTTTGGGGAAACAGTAAAGACATTTGGCTCAGAACTAGCTTAGCACAGAAGTCAGTCAAGAATTACTGGTGGGCAGTGCTGGGAGCCGCAGAACTTACTTTCTGCTCTGGGTGCTGGGATGGTTTCTCCAAGACCTCTGTTTCCACATGTGCAAACGAGCAACAGAATTTACTGCCAAAAAGCAGCTTTTGTGTGACTTAATTCCCTTGAGAGCTCTGAGCTCTATACGTGCCTTGTGAAATTACTACAGAAATACAGTTTTCTTTATGTAGAATATCTGAATGAAACAGTGAAGCAGGAAGGTATTATCTGTTTCTAGTCGGAATGTGAAGAAACAAAGGGTGTCACCCAATAGCAAATACTGATTTAGCAGCAGGCAGCACTGTCAAAAATTTGGCAGATGAGTGTAATGAAACCAGTAGTATGGTACCCAAATTTATAGAGAACTCCATCATGGTAGAAAATAAACCCCTGACTGGCTATGTGATTACTTTAAGAGCACATTTTTACATATGTATTCTTCTAGCTGTATCACCCAAAGTTATTTTCCTACTGAGAAGATTTGTAAGGAGCAGGGCTTATTTTCATGCTTTTTCTGCTTTCATGATTCATAACACAGTTTAACCATTTTTTTTTTCCCAGAGTTACCTCTGCCCCAAGCAACAAAGACAGGCATGCAGGGTATGTTCAAGACTCTCGGCTCTGGGTGCCAAAGTGAAGTGGTGCAACATTTACAAGGTATATATTTATATTTGGCAAAATATTTTAGACAACTTACATTAAGCATCCTTGTTACCTTACTATCCTTCAAAGCAAGTAAGAGCTTTTACAGAGTAAGTCACAAACCCTAGATGCAAGCTCAGGAATATGTCATCTCTCTTGCCTTCTGCGGATGACTCAGGGGTGTCCCTGTCAAGTCAAAATCCTGATTGTGGAATCCTCTTGCAGGGGGAAACACAAACTGAGCACATATTAACCAGACATGTTTCATGTTACAGAAATAGAGACAAAGATATTTCTCAGTATGAATATGTGTGCGTTCTCAGTCTTGTCAATTTTAGCTCTTCAAACTTATTATTTCTCAAAACAGAGATTTTACAGGGGTTTAAAGTATGTTTTCAGTCTGCAGATGGCATCCTTAATACAGCTCTAAAGGTAGAGAGTGTAAGCTGGACTAGACCAATACTGAAAACAGAAAAAGGAGCACGGTCTTATGTCATGATCTAGAAACATCTTCCAACCGCCATGGGCACCCAGTTCTGTACTCATGGAGTAAATTGTTCCAGCTGTACTGAAATCTGGAAGTTTCGTACAGTGGTTCACGGATTATTTATGGATCAAACTTACTTTATGATGACAACAGACTCTGACCAAAAGTAGTCTCAACTTTCATTCTGAGAATATAACAGAACTCTGCAGACATGTGCATACTACCCTGTGAAAATATCACTAGTACAGTCCTGGAGATGAAGCAAAACATGCACATATCAATACTGTGTGCACCTAAAGATTGCTGGCTATAAGAAGCATGTTAGTTCCTCTAGGACTGATGTATCTCTAATTTTTTTATATGCAAGCTGTAGTATGCTACTAGGGCAGGATGTGCACCAAAACTTGCAAACCTCACTAGGTCCTTGCAGGTAATAGAGCAAAGTGAGCACACGTACACAAGGTGGTGCTGCTGGGCTGACACAGTGAACATCCTGCTGCTCCACTCACAGACCATTTTGTGAGAGAAAATCCCACCATGGGAAATCTTTCTTTGATTTTCCACTTTCTGAATTCTCCACCCTTCGCAAGTCAGCTGGCTAGGAAACAATGGTCTTGTTTCACACAGATGGTACAAGTGTGGCTTTTGTCTTCCGTTTTTCAGTATTTTTGGTATTATTTCCAATCATGTCCTACACACCTTTTTCAGTGGACTACAAATACCACACAGATCTTTCACCAAAACCTCAGTCAGAATGACATAGGATAAAATTTCAAAGTGCCTATGTGAATGTCACAGGATGCATACCAAAGGTCCAAGTAAGTTTTTTCTTAAATAACTGAGGTGTAAATTCCTAAGCCATCTAAATACCTTTGCAAATGTTATACAGTCTCTAATTTAACTTTGTGGAATCAAAACAGAATACACCTTAAACCACTTATTCTATTGAGGGTGGAATTCACACCTGTGTTTCTGAGAAGCAGTTACATAATAGACACTGAGATTTAAACACAATAAAAGACTGAACAAGTAAATATATTTGATACAAAGTGTTAATACAATCAAATATGGAAATGTAAGGTCTCACAATCAAAAAATTTATGGAAATCTTGTATAGTGAGTATCCTGAATTCATAATTCCATTAAGAAATACTGTTTCTTGCCAACTGAATTACATGCCATTATTTTTCAGATGCTAAGGGTTGAATTCTGTAGGTTTATCCTGATATGAGCTGAAATAATTCTGGAGTTTCTTAAGGCTTACACCAATAATACAGAGCAGATAGCCAAATTGTTTGGTTAGCCATTAAAATTAAATTAAAGCAAGAATTAGAATGGCAATGAACATGTGCAGAATGGTTCCTAAACTGAAACAGAATTCTCAGCAAAAGTTGAAGTACAGCGGGAATCTTGAAATATGAAATATGTCCTCTAAAGTATAGGTTTTCCTGTATGATTTCCTCTGCACTGACTGTACAGGCTCTGTTGCTGAGTAGTCTGTCTGCCCAGAGAAACCTCTAGGTCTCTTAAGGATAGTTAGTGTTTCGATAATCACAAAGTAATTAAGGTTTGCCTAGCCATCAAATGGATGGAGGTTACTTGCTGTTCTTTGAAGACACAAAAGTTTCTGTATTTAAAAGGATGATTGCATACAGGGGCAAAACCAAACAGGTCTCACTTTGCTACAGAACAGGCTCTGTGTTGTCTGTCATCAGTCAACACAACTTCTTTGAAAATTTTATCACAAGAGCCCTCTTCCTTAATTAGCACAGTGTGGCAGGGCAGGACACTTGCTGTGATTGTGAAGAGAGCCTCTCCTCTTTCTAAAGATTTTAACATGAGTGGTCAATTTGTGATCACAGTAGTGAGGGCATAAAAATCTGCAGTAGCTCTTCAGTGTCACCAGGATTCATTAGGTAAACTGCTGTTCTTTTTCCTAACTCACATTCCTGATGACGAGATAAAAATCTGGATCCTAGCAACTGTATATCGAATTTTGGTTGGCTGATTACTCAAAATATATTTCGCTCCTTCACTGTTTCTTCCCAAAACCAGACTCTCCCCATGACAATTGTCACTTTATGGTATAGTTAGAAAGATAAAAATTCCTGCTGTGTTATTTAAGCAGAAGTCTCTCTTGCTATGTGAACTACATTTATATTTTACCGACATATTCCTTAATAACTTACTGTCTTCTCTGAATAGTGTCTGCCTTTTTATTTGTTGTGCTTCAACACTGTGTGCTTTTATTAGTATTGTGTTGAGTGCTAAGTTCCCTGTTGATTCTTATTTTGAAATATTGTCACCTCCTTTTTATTTTTGAAGCAAAGAAATAGCAACAATTAAAATTTGCTCTTTATTTCCCCCAGCCTGTGCATTTTTCCACTGTTGTTGGGCGTTTTACTACAATTCCTACCGTAAATTTCCGTTGTAAATCCAAACATGTACTGTAGATGGAGCTTTAAGATTTTTCCAGGAAGAAATCCAGTCACTAAGCCATAGAGATGCCCCTGTGATAGGAGAAGGAGGGGAAGACTCACAAAAGATGAGTCAGGGAGTCAAGTGATGCCAGGTACGTTTGTGATTTGGATCTGTACTCTTTGCATTTGCCTCTAACAGAGTAGCACAGAAAACACAGACTCAAGAAAATCTTGTCTTTATCCTCTCTGTAAGCCTCAGAAAATAATAAAAGATTGATTGGAGGTCCCCTTGAAGCAGGGAACCAAAGTATATCCCATAGAAAGTAGAGACAACTTTTCAGTTGGTATGTTGAAAGGAATAGCACAGCCATCATAAAGCAGAATTATAATGTAATAAGTGAAAAAGATTCCTTCAAGCCACATTCAATGTGAAAGTGAAAGGTCAATGGCAAATTCTAATTAACATAACATTTTAAATGGGATTAGTCCTAGCCATGTGTATCAGCAGCAGATACAGTTTTACAAAAGGAAAACTGAAATGGGCAAGAGGTTAATTATTTAGGTAGACATCACAGGACCACTTTTAGCAATATCCAGAAAAAAAACTGCTGTGAAAGAATAAAATTGTCTTATTCATTTAAAAGTATATTTTTCCAGTTTTTCCCTGTTCATCTGGAAACAAGGTTTCAAAGCACATCTAGCTCAACTTTACTGAAAATCCAGAGAATCAGGAGTGTTGTGTCCTGGGAGAGTGACAGACATCCAGGCTACCATAGACTTTTTTCCTCTGTGTGTATTTCCCTTCCCTCTCTACCCCATACACGCACACCCTACTTTCCCTCTAGCTAACAGGCCTATCCTGTGACACGTAGGAAATAAGTCCACCTAGAGACCAAGAAAACTGGATTTAATCTAGGGAGGTGATTTCACACCAAGCAGTACTGCTGCTGAACAGATACTGCAGGCAGTATGGCATGGAGAGCCAGAGCAGCACAGGGGTAAAGGAGGGCTGTATCTTGTTCATCACTAAGATGTGGCTGAAAATACTTTGAGAGCCCAGTCTTGTCTAGTGTGGAAGTACAGAGATGAAGACATGAATTGAAATGTCTCCCAAAGCAAATGAAAACTAAGACTTTGCTCTGGTTGCCTTTTACAAGTGTCTTTGCATACACTAGGAAAACTGGATTCAGGCTCATCCTCACCCTCGGGCAGATCACATCCATATCTCTTATCCTCAAAGGAGCAGATAGTCAGAGGCTGTTTTGTGGAGAGTGCATCTGCCCTCTCTCCTGTTGTATCACACTGCAGCTCACCTGGCTTAGAGAGAGGAAGAATATGTCTGTACTGGAGCGATGCAAGGACTGACTGAAGTCCTTGCAGCCATAGCTCCATGAATTGCCCATGAATTTTTATTAGCCACAATACTGCACCAGCCCAGAGACCAGAAGCTGCTGCTCCAACAGAGCCTCATCACAGATCAGGGCACTGAAAGAGGTTTGTGTTCCTGGAGCTGGGCTCTCGTAGCCCATTTCTCCAGTAGGATGCTTGTGCTCGCCCTCAGCTTCTACAGCAGCAGCCCTGGCACCCTGTCAGGTGACCTGACTTTTTACTCCCAGCTCACAGAGAAGTAACCCAAACATAGAGCCAAATCTCTGTATGGAAGGCTGCAGTCAGCTGGAGTACATAAATTTAGCTTACATTCATCTACAGTATTAAAAAATGTTTTTAATAAATTGCTGTAGCCAGCTGGTGCAAAACCATCAGGTGAACAGGCTGTCTAAAACAGGAGCTCATCCCTACCTGCTGCCTTCTGTTAGGGTGAATGTATCTATCTATTTATGTCTGTAACATGCTGGTAACACTAATTAACCCTCCATAAACTATTTATAGGTGTTCCTTTTACATAGAAGTGTCATTTGAAATGCAAGCACAGGTTTATCACCCTCCACAGCACTCCTGGCATGTAACAGCCCATGCCTCAAAGTTTAGATTGACAGCTGGCCTCTTTTTAAGCACAGCAGGGCATGAACCCCCACTTTCTTTCAAGACTATTCAAGCTGCTCAGAGGTAAGTTTTTAAACCAAGTCCATGGGGCTGAGAAGCAAAGTGGTAGTCTCTGTGTGCAGTAGGTGCTTTCATTAAATGTGGCAGTGCATAATGAAATTACGATGTCGGTGAGAGCACTGCATTGGGAGAAGGATCTGTATAAGTCAGCCAGTGCATTATTCTAAGGCACTTTTGTCTGGAAAACCCCTACTCTTCTCAGATTTTGTAATATCATTAATAGTACCTACTGCAGCTTTATTCACAGTTATCACTACATTTTTCAACTCCCTCTCTTCAGAAGCAGAAAAATATCCCACCAGTTAGATGTCTCACATTTTCTTAGTGTGAAATGTGGCCTCTATTTTATTATTACCTGTATAATCTATAATGAAAACATATATTTTCCTCAGCATCCAAATGAGAGGCAAAATCAACTTATTTCTATCTGTTAGATGTGAACGCTGTGTAGTATCTTAACAATGATTCACTTTAAATCACTCTCATCTTCTGAAATCCTCTTTATTCAGATTACTACCCAAGCACGACAGAAAATACAATAAAGTAATTCTGAAATCCTTCTTTGATCTACTTTCAAAGCCAGTTTGCAGTAAGTTAGCTCCAAATTGATTTCAGGAGTTAATCATCAAATAGGCAAACAACATCGGTCAATACCATGTATTAGAAAAACTTCCAATGTAATGGTTAAAAAGATTAAGAGTTCATAAACACTCTCATTTCTTTAATATTTGACATTATGAATCATAAATCATAATTATAAATAAACTATAAATCCTACTTTTCCACAATAAATAGGAAACTTTATGACAAGAACTTTCAGTCAGGGTTTACACAGTGTTGAGTACACACCAGAAGACTGGCAGGTCCCTTTAAAAATGCTGCTTTTAGTTCTGCTTTTTTTCTTCTGCAATGCTAATTAGACAAAGTCAACTTTTCCTCCGATGACACACATAGTCAGACGGCTTTTTAGCATTACCTGGTTTGTTGTCCAAAATTAAGCTACGGTCAGATAATTTGGTACCAATTTTGAGAGTGCTTCATGGGTCTTTAGATTATGTTTATTTGTGTGAGTGGTTTTTGCGACCCTCTGGTTTTTTAATACATAGTAGCATCTGCAACTGAAGCATTGTTTGAAAAAAAAATGTAACTCACACAATATAGTATTGTCTTAACAACAACAGATTGTGCAATGCAACATAATGTTAAGAAAATTATATATCAGAGACTCCTTCCAGATATTCTAGTTGTACCACTGAGCTCAGAGCTTTTAGCACCATTTGAGATTTCAGCCTGTGTCTGTGAGACTATTTGTTGTAGTAGTAGGCATAAAAGTCAGAGGCAGATGAGGCAAAGGGCTAGCAGGAGGGGGTTCCCCTCCTATCTCCCCTTTATTAAGAGTAAGGGGTTTCGGGTCGAGGTGCTCGGGAAGGGGAGAGGGAGGAGAGGAACAGCCGTTACAGAACTTCTTTCGCTGGCTTATAAAGGGGGTAGGTTAACCAATAAGGAAAGAGGGAAAGGGTGGGGATAAGCATACAGAACCAATAATTACAAATAAGGGTGGAGTAGAATTCAAAGTAACCAATAATATATATAACAGAACAGAGCTTACTGGAAGAGAGGGCAGAGTCAGAGCCCTGGGCACGCCCCCCGCAACCCCGGGGCGGGCNGGCGGCGGAGGCAGCCCGGGGGGCCGGCCCGCCACAATTTGTCTGGCTCAATTTTAAATAAGATAATGGTTTCTCCTACTGCTTGTAAGTCTGTGTTTTGTTATCTTCCTAGCTGATAGACCAAACCTGCTCCTTTTAAAGTCTAGAGAGTTGCTCCCTCCAGGGGGATGGCCTGG
This sequence comes from Origma solitaria, assembly GCA_013397895.1. Lineage (NCBI taxonomy): Eukaryota > Metazoa > Chordata > Aves > Passeriformes > Acanthizidae > Origma > Origma solitaria. The sequence goes on along the minus strand of VZRL01003898.1, from coordinate 421,913 downwards.
TAAAATGAGAGTGTCCTGCATCATCAAGACATCATACAGAATGATACACAGCAGATTATGCGGTAAGAAGAGAAATAGAGAGAAATGTTGTGTTAGTATCACACCCCAAGTGCAGGCTGGACTCTGTTACTCTTCATGTACATCTAGTTCTTCATAAGGAAACCAAGAAGTTTCTCCATCATGGCTATATGTATTTCCGACTGTTTTATGTCAATACAGTGTGTTCAAAGCAACTTCTTACACTTGATCCATCACAGCACTTACACATGGCAGTGCCTGCCTCTGCCAATTTCAGCACCACACAGAGTCCTCAGCTTTGCACTGGGTGTCCAGAGTTCACAAAATCAAATACCCCAACCCATGGGTGTATCTGGTATCCCACAAGTCAGATTTGGCTTAGGCAGCAGCTAACAGAATAAATGAGGAAACTGGTTGTGAAAAGAAAAATTGCAGGAGGGATGCAGCTCCCAGGGCTCATGGCCCTACTAAGGGGACTTGTGACTTTGTAACCCAAGACAAGTCTGCACATTATGTAGCCTTGGTCACAAAACACAACTGAAAGAGACAAAAATTTTACAAAATTAACCAAAGATGTGAGGGATGCAGCAGGACTTCTGCAAGGTAACATGCAGGATCAGAACCTCACTTTTATCATAAGTGAGACCAGGGTGCCATGGCTACAACTTGACTAATGAATAAAATCATCTAAAATTTTGCATAGCACTCCTCCTGAGATCACACCTACACTCTCCAACCTTTCCAAAGACGGAGCTGCTACATCCAAAAAGTGCATGGAAAAGGTCCTTGGAAAACTAACTCCCTGGCCCTGTCTAGTCTGTCAAGGTAGCTCTTGTCTTGATTGAGCAGACACTCAGGAAGAGCTAGTCCAAGGTTTACCCTTCTAATGATAGTCTACTGCTGTGGAAAATGTTACCCCTAGTCTGAGTCAGAGAAAAGGACCATGCGGGTCCCACAGCCTGACTGCTGGAAGACTCACACAGAAGATGTGGTTTATAGCCTCTCTTTCCTTTAGAGACAAAATTATTAAGATATGAATTGTAAATGTGACTATTGCATACTAAATATTTATCTTTGCAGGGGCTGGGCCCCAGATCTCGCCTTTTCTAGGTGAGCACTCTGACTACTCTTACTTTATGTCTTGTTAATAATAGAGAAGAGAAAGGACATGAACAATTACATACATTAAATACGCAAGCTCTAAATAGGGCTGCTGAATATAAACACATTATTTTTGAGGCACCTGAGAATGAAAGTTGAAGTCACTTAAATAAGAGTGTGGGCATTAGTAGAATTTACTATTACAGTTCATGTAAGATGTGTTATGTCTTACAGTTCATGTAAGACAAGTTCATGTAAGTGGTTAATAACCACTCCTGAGCCACAATGAAGTCATGTATACAGTGGCATGACCTCTGAAATACAGCCTCAGCATTTCAAGAGATTAATTATTTATGAGTTCTTTCTGTATATGTCACACATACCTTTCACATCCTTGTCGTTGCTAACATGTTAGTTAAATACACTCACTTTCCAGTAAAAATGTTCATTCTTGCCAATATATTTTCACAGGCTCAAAAAAAGCACTCGTTTATACTCAAATGACTTATTCCAGATGAAGGAAAAGCCACAAAACATCAAAAGCAAGAGTCAAGTCTCCAAGAGAGAATACTGTTTTCTCTACATGCTAATGATTTAGCTCAGCCAGGCAGTGCTCAAATGGTTTCAGGCCCAGAAAATGTAAAGGTGCAGAACACAGAAAAACAAATGTTTCTTAGTTTCTTAGCACATTCACATATGGCACATTTGCCAATCTCTAAATTTTATTGCAGTGATTTAGAGAACAAGAAGTAACTGTATGTCTTCTTTATAGTTTCCTATCTTTAATATAGATCTCTGCTAGAACAGCTTTTCCCAAAGGTAGCTTTCCAGTGGGATGTACAGAGCCTGGATAATAAATTATCTGCTTTTTACTACGTATGCAGCATGGTGTCAGAGCTTATAGCAGGATTTGATTTGCAAGGTAATGCCTTAAGTAACATTTCACTTGCAGCACAGGCGAGTCACAGGGCTGTGGGCGACTTGCTGCACAGCTGAGAAAGGATTTCCAAATAAAACCTGCCACCTCACTGCCCAGTGGGAAGGAGANGCTTTTTTTTTTTTTTTTTTTTTTTTTTGAAAAGGAAAAAGATTCTTGTCCCACGTTTTTCTGGAGAAAGGGGGACATCCTCTCTACTTCCCCCAGCAACAGGAGGTCGGGCTGTTCTGCCTTTCTGCCTTGGCTATGACGTGGAAAAATTTCTTTGTTCTTGTGTGTCTTGCTGTAGTCTGGGTTTCCTGGGGAAAAAAGAAAAAGGTCAGGCAATGTGCTCATACCTTCTATGTGGGATTGCACACCTCTATGAAAACATGTTTCAGGACCCAATAATGGAGAAAGTTTCAAAGTTTCAGTATTGACTCTTCCAGGGTACTGAATAGAATGAGCCTTCTTCACTGGCCAGAACCAACAGGACTGGTTTTATTCTCCAGCCTGTAAGTGTTCATTGCCTTTACAGTCTGGAGGACTGAAGATCAAGGGTCCAATCACAAACCTCATGGAAAACAAGGAAATTTGTACCTCTCACTCCAGTGTGTTCTGTAGGTCCCAAATTCTTTAGAGCTATGTTTCACAAGTTTTCTGCTCTTGTGTTGCAGGCAATGTTTCTCAGTAAATATTTGTCTGAACTTTCTGAGCCTGTGAGCATTCAATAGCTGATTTTTTGGAAATTTTTGCCTTACCTTTAAACACAGAGTGAGGACCCCAGTTTTTAAAAGAGGAATACTTCTTTGCAAGAGCATAAATGACAGCAGCATCACTGCCAACACATGGTCTTTCCAACACACTGCTCCTGCCATGGCTTCTGTCTAGTGTCCACTGTCTGGCTGATAATGTTAGTCATTCTCATGTTAATAACATAATGCCTTCTAACCCTGGCACATTCTTGTATCCTTATTCTAACTACAATTTGGGATATTATTCCTTTCTATTAAACTTTTAAAAGCAAAGTGGTTGGAAAGTCCTCCAAGTAAATATGTCATTTCACCCATCTGTTTAGGGACATGATAATATCTGTCAAATTACATTGTTGTTGTTATTTTTATTTTTATTTTTATTTTTATTTTTATTTTTATTTTTATTTTTATTTTTATTATTTTTATTATTGCTATTACTATTTTCATCGCCATCATCATCATCATCATCATCTCACAATTGTGGATTCCTTATTGCCAATTTAAATACTCTCCTAATCTGCATTTACCTTACAAAGGAATCAGTAGCAAACTTCACCACTTCTTAACCTGTGGCATGGATTTCATTGAAACAGCTGCTCCTACCTGTGGAAGTATTGCATTTCGTGGCATACATCTAACCTTCATTTCTCGACAGGAAAGTTCATGCTATGCAGAAATCTGTGAGATTTATATTCTATGCTCAATTTATTTAGCTGAGTGGATATTCTAGCACATTTCAAATAGGAGCTGTAGGATATAATGAGAAATTAATATGCTGGTTTGCAGTTAGTAGGCATCTTGCAAGATCCCTAATAGCTTCTGGCTTATTAGAAGCTTTGGAAAATTGCAGATAGTACCATTCTTTATGGGCTTTCTGTTGCAACTAAAAATGAAGAAAAGGGATAAGTTACTAATAGAGCCCAGTAAATTTAATTTTAGGTACATCGTTACCAAGGGAATTAACTAGAAGAAATAAGTACATTTGTCTTTTCAAATGTGCTTTCTAAGGCACATTCAATATATCTGAGAAGATACAGGCAAGTTCCACAGAATATATATATATATGCTCTAATTTCTTTTACTTTAACCATGTATTGGAAAATTAAGTAGGAATCCACTACTTTTGTATCTTTCCAGACCTGACTTGCAGACCTGCATATTTTCATTGAATCGTAGAATGATTTGGGTTGGAAAGGATCACCTCGTTCCAGCCCTCCTGCCATGGGCAGGAGCACTTCCCACTGGACCAGGCTGCTCAATGCCCCATCCAGCCTGGCCTTTAACACTGCCAGGGATTCAGGCCAACAACCTCTCTGGGCAACAATTCCATGAGAAGTGGGTAGAGGTGAAAGGAAAATCTGTGTCCTTTAGTATACGATTAGACACATAAGAACCCGTTTACATGAGTGTTCTTCCTTTCAGATTTCTCCAACAGCAAAGGTCAAAGCCTTCCTTATTCTCAGTCAGCTGCCACAACCCCATTTTCTACAGCTGCTCTTATTTGTTCCACCCGAAAGGGCTGTGCTGGTTATTTAGGCTTTAGGGGGAGTTCCCCAAGAGGAAATGTGGGTATGGCCTTTATCTTGATAGCTGTGACATTCAGGGCTGTCAGTGACCTGTCGATCACAGCAACACTGATGGATTTGAGGTTGTTGTCAGAAACAGCTCTTTGGGTAGACTTAACCTTGCAAAGCAATGTCATGGATCTTCCCTGATTAGCTGATGCCATGCAAAAGACAATTTACTCTGGCAGAGTTAATATTGGGACACTGATACAATGATTAAATGCAAATTCTACGCGTGAAAAAGATTTCAGGTGTAATTTTTGAGTGACATTCATCTGCCGTGGTACCCATGAGCAGTCAGCTAGGTTTATACATCACTCTTCTCCTTCAATTCTCTGTGAATCAGTCTGCTTATTCAGCCTGAATAATTAGAAACATCAACCTTTGTCCAGTCTTTGCCAGGTGAACTCAAAACAGCACTTAAAAGCACATTTCCTTAATTAAAATATTTCCTAGTTAAACACTAAATATTTGCAGGTCTTATCAGACTCCAACATAAATATTAATGAGGTGTAAATTTGGAACACACAGAATTTCAGAAAGCAGTTGTGACTTTCAAATTACTCAGTGCACTATCTGGTACACTACACTGATGTATTCATCTGCAGACACTCCTCCTGGGTTTGCGAAGTTATTTTTGCAACTGATAAACCTTTAGAGGCCTAGACCATATGAGCTCATGTTATATACATCTTTCATCTTCTTACTCATCCTCACCTTAAGCCCATTACTGTCATGCAAAGTTACTGTGCTGTCTCAAGATTATTTTTCATGAGCTGTTTAAAGTAAAAGACAAAATCCCAAATCCAAAAATTTCCTAAGAGAATTGACTTAAAAATAAACACACTGAAACACATAAAATCATGGAGTTCTCTGAATTCATTAACTTTGCAAGTTCCTAAGGAATCCTGTATCTGTCACCTGTTTTTCTACTGTTCCAAAGATGACAGAAGTATACAATCTATAACATGGAAAGCACATTATAGGAGAAATTACTTTGGTTGATGAGAAAGCCCTTCTGTCTGAATTCTGCTTTGTTTTGTCGTGTCTATTTTTCCCCAAGACTTGTGAAGAGAGCAGACTGCAGTCACAATCTGGTGAATGTTATCACCTCATCTGATATTTTTTCCACTCACTGAAGGAAATAAAAATGGTTAAAAATGCAAACCTGATTTTGCATAATAGCGATCCTGTTTGCATAAGTGTTTTATTCCAGAGTGCTGTACTATTCACACTGCACTGCATGGTGTGGTGTTAGCTCACGAGTTTGGTCATGAGGCAATTTTGTTCTTGTGAAATTCCAAATTACCACATGCACCATATTTAGATGTTGAGCATCCTGTCCCACTGAAAACATGGTGCTGGATAAGTCCAAAATAGATATACAGGTTTAGCAATGTCCACCATGCACAAACAGAGCTGCAGAGACTTTTGGCAGCCCGTGGCAGACACCCCACTCTCCCTTCCAAATCCACCTTTTCAGATGTGTCCCTTCTCTGCACTGATTTCTGGGATTCCCTACACGTATTGCTTCCTTAACCTTGCATCTCCTGGTGGGGAAGTCCTGCTGAGCCTCCCTGCCCTCTCAGGGAAATGATCAAATAAATTTAATCAAATGGTCAGTTTGTTTTTATCTTTATCCTGAAGAGATTAAAAATCGTAATTTTAATTAAGCTGACCTAGCAGTGGATTGACTGGGGATTTCTTTGGGATGTCAGATCCCAGCAAGTCACCTACAGTTTGATGTTCAGACATTTTGTCAGAAAAAAAAGCATCAAACAAATGGGGAGAAATAAATGGAAATTGTTGAGATGAACATTAGAATTAAGTGTGAAAATGTCCAGAACTATGCTTTATATCACTTTTTTTAGTGTTCTTCCAATAAAAGATTTATATCTGTTTTCAGGAGCAAGATAAACCTCATTATTCTTTATTCTGGCCACAATCAAGTGTTCAACTCTGAGAGCAAAAATGACTTTTCAAGCACAAAAATGACTTTTTAACCTGCCACACCTACAACCTCCTAACCTGTAGAAGCTTGACAGTGCTATGCAAATTATTTTTTAAAAATTAATCCACCTACAAAGTTTATCTTAAAAATCTGTGGATGTAGAATTTTTACCAAATTGTAAAATAAAAAGATAAAATATAGCATAATTTTTAAAAAAATTAATCTTGCCACAGACACCAAACATCTCAGAAGGATGTAAGAAGGTATGAATGTTGTCCCCAGACTCACAAACCACCTGCATGTCCCATACAGGTTTGAGATGCAGCTATCCTTATATACTTTCCATGCCTAAATCAAATACATGGTTACTTATTTTAGTTTACTTTCCAGTAAAACGTTTAGCCTCCAGTTACTGTATGTTTTCCCTGATATAGGAGGCATGGGGTGGTTCAAGGTGTGTTTAGTAACTTCAGATCTGGAAGCTGGAAAGGATAGAGATTCTTTTCTGGCCAGTGATTTACCCCAGGCAAATGTCTCGTGGCATTTTCCTGGGGTAAATCAGCGGCACCTGATTTCAAAAGGCTTTTGCAAATCAGAGGTGATTGTGACAAATATGTCACTGGGAGGGCATCTTGAGAAACTATCTGTCTGTAGTAAAAAAGCATTTGCCTGTATCAAAATTCCCTCACTGCTATCTTGGATGCTCACCCAGGTGTTTCTGTGCCTGTGCAGCCTTATTGAAAAGTGATCTTATCTTTTTATCCTTTGTATCTGGAATTCTAAGGAGAGATTCACAGCATCATTCCCGTTGGGAGGGACTTTGAAGGCTGGGTAGTCCAACCCTCTGCTCATGATGGTAAAACCTAGATCAGATTTCTGAGAGGCTTGTCCTGTCATGTTTTGACAGTCTCTGTGGGGAAGATCCATGCAAACTATCTGGGTAGTGTCTGACAAGCCCTGTGGTGCAAAATGCTTCTTCCTACCCGATCAGAATTTCCCTTGCTGCAGCCTGTGCTCATTGTCTCTTGTCCCACCACCAGAGAGTCTGGCTCAGTCTTGTTGGTAATCTCCTTTAGAGGGTTAAAGGCAGAAGTGAGACCTTCCCACACCCCTTACCTCTCTCTTAGGAAGCCACAACGAACCCAGCTCTCCCAGGTGCTCTGATAACCACAGATTTCTACTGTTCTAAAAACAGAAACCTGCACTGAAATTCCTTGGCTGCAGTCAGCAGCTGGGCACAGCAACACACTGTGTCCCCACAGCAGCTGTAATTTCTGCTCAGCACCGTCTTCCTTTAAGCAAGATGTTATTGCAGTCAATGGATGTTTCTCTGGAGGATAAAAAGTGGAAATAATTCAGCTGTGCTAAAGCCAAGCGACAAACAAGATAAAAAGCAGGTATAAATAAAAAAGAAACATCCAGCTGTCATTGGGCATAGTCCAACTCTGGCTGAGGTCTCTATCAGGTCAATGCTTCAGGCTCAAGTCTGCCCAAGTGTTTACACCTTAGATGTGTATTTCCTGTAGTAAAGCAGAGAGGTGTAGTGAAGCATGGCGTGGATTTGCCACAGTGGGAGGAAGCCTCCCATTCCAGGTGCATCCATAGCCCGGCTGTGAATGATTTGTCACTGTATCTGCTGCTGTGCAGGGAAAAGTGATAAATTAGAGCCCTGACAGCCCCAGGGATACCTTTAGCTTTCTATTCAAACACACACACATGCACACACACACACATCAGGCTTTCTGCCCTATTTTCTTCTGCAGACACAAGGGCAAGGAGTCAAGGCAGTTCAAAATCCAGTAACGACCTCTTGGTGCTTAGGCTGGGTTTATATTTGTATCTGCGGACACAGATGATGGCTGTTCTGTGCCTCAGCTCTGCCTAGAATCTGAGGCTGCTGGAAAAGGAAAAGGAGGGATTGGCCAGTTGAAACAGTGCCAGCTCCCCTCAGAAAGGCCAGGCAGCAGAAATGTAGCCATGTTCCTTTTCTTTTGCATCACTAGAAGTTGCTGCCTTTAATGCAGAAAAAGCTGTGTCCATCAGGGTGTCTATACCATTCTCCATGGGCTGGAAAAGTAGGCCTATGCCTTCTGACGTGTCTGGAAATAGGAGCCTGCACAACATGTATTTGACACACAGTATTGAGAAACAGCTATTTTAACAGTGACAGCAGTAAGAACCCTTTAGTACTAAAAATCAGACAAGTTAACTCAGTGCTCAGAGCTTCTGAGTGACAAAGGAGAATCATAAAAATCCATCAGGCTCCTGGATGCCCATGCACGGTCTGTGTGTGGCAGCTCCCATTGCTCCCAGGGTGACCCTCAGCCCCAGCAGAGCTCCTGCCCTGCCCATGGCCAGGATCCCATGGGCTCTGCTGCTCTCCCAGGGCTCAGCAGGCTTGGGAGCCCCAGGAAACCACTGCCAAGGGGAAAAGCTGTGTGGGAGCCAGGATGCTTCCACTTGAAATTTTAGCAAGGGTTTCACCATTTTTTTTCTCTTGAAGATTTGCCTACAGGGCCCTAATCTGAAACAGGAGGCATTGATTTTAGGTGCTTTTTTGCTTTGGTTTTTTTTCAGTTTGTAGCTAGCCTAGGACTGAAGTTCTATCATGTAATACATAGTAGAGTGAGACAATGTGTTTTGCTGTCATTTTTATGAGTGAATTCCATATAGCCAGCAACAGACTATCTGAATGTTAATGAATCCTTCAGATCTTCAAATCTGATTTTCCACTAATAATCTGTATCATCTCCTTAATCCAACATGTAACATTTTAGTGTCTTATTTTAAACTAGAGTATAAAATGAGCAGAAAGTGCCATGACAGTAATTGCCATACATGGGAGAGTATGAAACTATGTTAGACAGGAAATATCTCTCATTTTTACACTGCTGTGCTGCAATGTGCATCCACATTTTATGCCACAATGAACAGTGAGGTGAACTGAGTGTATAATCATCAAATTAATACAGGGTGTTGACATGGCCAGAAACAGACCTGTGTCCCATCCAAGTGCAGGAGCACCAGTGTCTATTTTCCAGGCTAATCTTCCCTGCTGAACAAACAGGCAGTCCTGATCAGTGCAGGTGCTGGGCTCACCCTTTGGCAGCTCTTGGGTATATCTTTTTGTGACCAGTGACACTTCTCTCTAAATGGCTGGGCAAAATAATTGTGGCAGTGCTCCTCTGTATTGGGTTTTTTCCTCTCTTTCAGACTATAAAGCAATTTAGTGAGAACTTTTCCAAAGTGTTGTAATAGCGGTTTTCAATGAGAGCTGTATAGCAGAAGGCCAAGTTCTTACATAGGAACAAAAAAAGATTTTCAGGAGTGCCTATGCTTCAAATTCTCCAAGATGCCCATGGAAATTAGGCATCTAAGGTCCTTAGCACTTGGAAAGTGAGACTTTGGTTTCACTCAACTTTGCAAAACTTTAAAACATATTTAAATGTATTTTCCTCCATTATCCAACTCCAATCTCTAACCTCCAATGACATCTGGGCACTCCTTGGCACAAGAGATTTGGAAGTTTATTTGTTTTCTAAATAGTTTCCAAAAGGGCAGCTGATATAATCCTCTTTTCAGTCACATCTTTCACTAATTCATCAGTTCTCTTCTGCGATGTTTCATGACTGCTGGCTTGAATTTCACTGTGTGAAGTCTTGCCTTTGATGTACTCAAAGATAATTTTTTTGACTTGCAGATATCAAGATTTCAGTCAGTGTGTCTATTTGACACTTGACCCAATCTCAGCTGGGCTTCCCAGGTGCTATCAATGTTTTCAGCTACTGCTGCACGATCATCAGATTGGGAGAGAAGGAGGACTAAGATGCATATAAATCTCCACAGTCAGGTTGCTTTGAAGAATCACAAGCATACAACCCACACCTGAGCATTGCCTTTCTGAAATGGGAAAGCTCCCATTCTGAGCTGGATCACTGAGGATGACTTTCCTGTATTTCATGCCTGGCTTTCATTTAAAGAGATGCTTTGCTAACATTTGCAATAAAGCATTATTATTTATATAGCCCAAGTGTTAAAAACACTGCTCACGGAGGACTCTACTGTGATAAATGCTATACAAACAAAGACAGGAAGTAGCTTAGATCTAGCCCAAGGACTTTGTAACATGACACAAGTGATAATATACAAATGTGGACAGTCTGGAGAATACTAAGATAAAATAAGTCAATATTGGTCAGCATATCAGACAATAATCCTATCGCACTGGTGGACTAAAATATATCAAGCATTTCTGTGTACTTCCAGACACAACAAAGAATTAAGGAGCAATTTCTAGTAGAATGCTGCATGGATTGGCACAAAGACAGCATCCCACAGCTGGAAAGCTGTGTAGGTAAAAGAAAAAGCTTTGTTTAAAAATGTAATAATAACAATAATAATAATAACTGAATTAGAGAAGCTCATGTATGGAACCTATCTACTTAATTCTCAGTGAGAGATGATAGAGAAGTGAGGTAGGACAGAAGGGACCTTTAATTGTGGGCAAAAATGCTGTTCTCTGTGTCTGAGAAAAAGCTGCAGGAAATGGGGCATAGCCTCCTCTACAGTAGCTGTGATTTGAGTGTGGCTCCGGCCCAGGTCGTGCCTAAGCCTGGCAGCCCTGACCTTGTCCCTTATCTCCTGTCCTGACTCCCAGCCCAAGGCCCCAACCCCACCCCAGTCCTCTGCACCTTGGCAGATACCATTGGTTGGGCAACAATATGGGGTAAAGTTATTTTTGCAACTGCATTTCTGGGTGCATAGACTGAGCAAGGATGGGGTGCAAGAGCAAGTGAAGCATCCTGCAGATGTGCGGAAAAGAGAGCAGCCTTAGCCACGTGGGTGGGCACCAGCAGCCAAATTCAGATGGTTTGCAACAATGCTGAAATAAAGCTGGGAACAAGAACCTCAGGTGAGGTTTGACTTAGAGAAGTTGGCAGATAACAGGATTATCTGCTGGTAATATAATAACTGAGAAAGAAATTGTGGAGGAGGACTTCGGAAGAAGGGGACAGAAGCTGGGTTTAGCCGCATTGAGCGAGAGCTAGTAACTGAACTTTCAAAGGATCAGAGGGACAAACACTGGAGATGTTCTTCAGGCAGGTGAAGGCAAGTCTAAAGCTGAGGTTTGGCAACCAGACTATCAGTAAACTACAAAACATGATTTATATCCAGGAAAAGTTATTGAAAAATTAATTCTATCTCTTCATTTGAAGCTTAGTAATTCCATTATTCCCTGGAAGTAAATTATCTTTCTGGAATTAACTTTCTGTATTGACTGTTCTTTCTTCTGAGAATAGAAATGCATGTATTTAACCAGTTTTTATTTCAATGAAAGTGCATTACCTGCATCAAAATGATATTCTATACTCATGTCCTGCTGTTACCAATTTCTGTCTCAACAGTTGCTCATCTGATCTTCATCTTCTTATTTTCCTAAACTCAGTGAGCAGAGAGGATCAAATGTGCTTGATCGATAGAATTTTGCTCACTAGAAGAAAGTCAGATTATGCCTTGTTTATTAGACTTTGTTTCAAATGAAAAGTGTATTTTAGTACCCTTAGCCTCAGTAGGCACACTGCTGCAGGCTTGCTTTCCTCTAAGTTAATAAAATCATGGAACAGGCTAGGCTAGAAGGAATCTTGGATACCACCTGATCCAGCCTTTCGTGGGAAGGAAGCCTAGATGATATTATCTATTGCCCTGCCCAAATGCATCTTGAAAACCTCCAGTGACCGAGTCTCTACCACCTCCCTGGGGTGGTTGTTCTAGTCAATGATTGTTCTCACTGCAAAAAATTTCTCTCTTGTGTTGAGATGGAACCTTCCCCATGGCAACTTGTACTGCTGCCCCTTCTCCATAGAATCGATAGAGATTCCCCATCCTTTTTGTGGTCACCTAAATACCAGAATTCTGTAGCTCTACTTTATAGCAACACAAAGAAAATTAAACTCTTCTTTATATTAATCCATTTTGCAAAGAAGCAAGTTGCTGTTTTTCTTGTTAGGAATTTTAATATGTTTCTCCTAGGTATTTTATACTTTACAAATTTTCTGGAGAAAAAAATTTGGAAAATCATTGTATGACTCTTGAGAATATTTTGCTTCACATTCTCAAGTGGGTGAACTATGGCTGGTTCCTATTGAGCAAACATTTCACCCAGATTCATGCAGTTGCTTCAGTAGTAGGCACAGGCATTTTCTTTGAAACATTACCTTCATATTTTTAAATAATATCTTACTCCAGGTTTTTAATTGTTAGTATCTGCCTGAAGACAGATATTTACAGATATTTAATTATAATCTGAATTCTTACCGCCTCATGGGAGTGCAAAGTGAATTCAATCATATTTCTTATATGGGCCAGTTGTCATGACACAGGATGATTTCTGGTCCAGGCATTTATACAGCATTTGTAGTTTTTTGAGGAGGGGAAGAAAGGGGAAAATATTAATTGCTGATAGAAGACATTCAGATAAGATGATATTCAGATATTCATATAAGATTATATTCTTGAAATTTCATTATAGCATACAAAGTATGTGTGAAATTGTCATCTTATCCTGCTCCCTCTACCTCTCAAAGCACAAAGTAAACAGATATTTTACAAGTAACTATTCACAGACAGGGAGATGCCAAAATCTGTCATCTTAGCTAACAAGCAAGGCCAAAGGGTAAGTCTTCTGTAAGTATTTCACCATTTAAGCATTGCAGCGACTAGAAGGCACTGCTGAAGGTGCATGCCAGGTCTCGTGAGCCACATTTCCTTCCAGTCAGCCCTGATACAAGTGACGGAGTCCATTCCAGCAGCATGTTCATGCCTTGTGTCTGTGCCTGTTGATCGCAGAGTAAAGGTGTGATGAGTGAGTCTGCTGCCACTGCTCAGCTAGGCTGATCATTATGGGGCAGTGCTGAGTACTGCTGCTGCCAACAGGCTAACTCAAACCAGCTCATCATTCAGGTGAATCCAGTCTGCATGGCACTCAGCCGTACATATTGTTATCAGAAAGATCAGAGACTGTCTTCAAACTGGCCTGGGAATGGCAAGCACGTGATGAGCATATGGGCATTTATGCAGGTAAGTGGGTGTTTAAGGCATCACTATGCATTAAATCATCAAACAGTGAAGTAATTTAGAATACACGTAACCATTTCACTGTGGGTATGTGTGGGTGTGCATAAATAAATCATTAAATTAGAGAAAGATTAATTTGGAAGGAACCTCCTGGGGTGAACAAGTCCATCTGCCTGCTAAAAGCAGGGCCAGCTTCAAAGTTATGTCAGGCTGCTTAGAGCCTTCTCCAAGTGAGGTATGCAAATCTTCAGGGATGGAGATGACACAACTCCTCTGTGTAAGCTGTTTCAGTTTTAAGCTGTAAACACTTTTCTCCTTATACTCAGGTAGAATTTTTTCTTGTTGCAACCTGTGAGTGTTACCTCTTCCCCATCCACCGTCATCTGTCCCGTTCAAGATGTGGAAGACTGCAACCATTCCCCTTCCTCAGCCTGCTCTTTTTTGAAAGCTACACAAACCCATTTCCCTCAGCCTCTTGTCACACATCACATGCTCCAGGTCCCAGCCAGCCTGCTGTGGGATTCTGCTCAGTGTGATGACACACAGATACTGCTTAGGAAGGCACTGTGGTGAGGGACCTGCAGTTCCTGCTGCTGGAGAATGAAGCCCCTCTTGTTATTTGTGGCTAACAGTACGGTTGTGCTAACACATTTACTTTGCCCAGCTGTGTGTACAAAGGGAGCTTGGGTAGGAGGTGAGGCGCTGTGTTGGGGTGTGAGGCAATGACCTGGCAGGTGGCACCCATGGTGTTCACCCTTGCTCTGCAGCCACAAGACACTGTGGAAAGCCTCTGTCTCCAAAGGGTGTCCTAATCAGAGCGTGTGCTGAGCGCAGCATCCAGCCTGCTGCGAATTTCAGTCTGTCATTTACTCAGCACTACAAGTGGCTGATTTGAGACAGCCTAAATTCTATCTGATGAGACACAACATCCTATTGCAGCTAAAGCTAAATCTGGGGATGTTAATACCAAACAGATTAATTCCGTTTAATTATATTCTGAATTTCTTACCTCCTCAAGGGAGTGTAAAGTGAATCCAATTATGTTTCCTACATGGGCCAGTGTTGTGACACAGAGTGACTTCTGGTTCAGGCATTTATTTAGGATTTGTAGTTCTCTGAGGAGGGGAAGAAAGGGAAAAATATAAACTGCTGATAGAAGAACATACCAAGAGCTGTGATACTATGAACATATTCCAGGTCTTTTTACAAACCAGAGAGGATTTTTTTTTTTTTTGTCCTCTGAATTTAAGAATTAAAAAAGACTGATGACAAAATTCAACCATTTGCCAGACCTATTCTCAAAATAAACTCCCTCCACTCAAATTTAACACAGGAATTAACCCACAGCAAGATTTATCTCTGACCTTTGGTACATAATGAATATAGAAAAGCTTAAAAATTCCCTGACATGCCTACTTTCGCTATTTTTTAAGGCTTACTGTGCTTCTCTGCAATTCCTGGCGTATGTGCCCGCTTTAAATATTCTGAGACTGAAGTGGGTGATAACTGCTCTTCATCTGGAGAAGGTGATCTGTTATGGGTCACTCCAGCCTCTGTCCATGGCACCCAGCTCACATCTGCCACCCATCCTATCCTGTCTTTAGACTGGATGAAGCACGTCTGTGGCTGCAGAGCACAGAGGAAGAATGCCAGAGTGACTGGCACGGATAGAGGGGAATGGATCAGCTATCTAAACCCAGACATCTAATCCAGGCAGCTCTAGGATATCTGAGACATCTCTGCTGTGCCAGCAGATGTGGTACAGCACCTTCATGGTGCCTTTGATAGTCTGGAGCAGCAGGCACAGACCTCTCCAGAAATGTGTCTGGTCTCAGGTGTTCTGTGGTCTCATACAGCACCTCAGGTGGCATTGGACACTTTGGTGGAGGCAGCTGAATCTCTGTGTTGCACACAACTCACAGACCACAGCACTTACTCAGGTGTCACGTGCTGTTGCTTTGCTTGGGTGTCAAGCAGGGTGTTGATCTGCTTGAGGGTAGGAAAGATTTGCACAGGGATCTGGACAGGCTGGATTGATGGGCTGAGGCCAGTGGTATGAGGTTTAATAAAGCCAAGTGCCAGGTCCTGCACTTCAGCCACAACAGCCCTGTGCAATGCTGTAGGCTGGGTCAGAGTGGCTGGAAAGCAGCCTGGTGGAAAAGGACCTGGAGCTGGTCAACAGCCACTGAGCCACCTGTGCCCAGGCGGCCAAGAAGGCCAGTGACATCCTGGCTTGGGCCAGAAATCGTGTGACCAGCAGGTCCAGGGTGGTGATTGCCCCCCTGTACTTGGCAGTGATGAAGCCACACCTCAGATCCTGTGTCCAGTTCTGGCTCCTTCAGTACAAGGGGACATTGAGGTGCTGGAGCATGAGCTTGTCCAGAGAAGGGCAATGGAAGGGTCTGGAGCACAGGTCTTATGTGGAGCAGCTGAGAGAGCTGAGCATGTTCAGCCTGGGGAAAAGAAGGCTCAGGGGTGGCTTTATCAATCTGTACAATGGCCTGAAAGGAGGCTGTAGCAAGGTGGGGGTTGGTCTCTTCTCCCAAGTAACAAGTGATATGATGAGAGAAAGTGGCCTCAGGTTGAGCTAGGGGAGGTTTCGTGTGCATGTTAAGAAAAATGTCTTTACCATAAGGGTGAAGGGTTTTAAACATTGGAATGGACTGTCCAGGGAAATGGTTGAGTCACTATGCCTGGAAGGTGCTCAAAAGCCATGTTGATGTGGCACTTAGGGACAAGGTGGACTTGGCAGTGCTGGGTTAACGGTTGAGTTCACTGGATGTGGTCACTGTCTCCGTCCCTGTGCCAGTGGACATTTGTCAGAGATGCCAAAAGAGCTCAGTCTTCTATAGAGCGAATTTCAGTTGAAAGCCAAAGAGAAGAAAAACCGGCATTGCCACTGGAGAGGATTTTCTGTGGCTCTTGATCCTCACAGATAGCTTCAAAACCTGATGCTGCCTGAATGTGTCTGCTCCACTGCCAATATTGAATTGACAGTTCTTGACCTTCTTGAATCCTTTAGGTTTAACTTTATTTACAGTTCTTTTAAATTTAATGGCTTAAGGCAACCATGGGCAGTCATGCCTTACTCTCTTTAGAGTTTTTGTTATATGCAAGGACTCTCTGTCTCCCACTGCTACCAGCCTTCCAATCCCAAAGGCTCCTCAGAAGGATCACAAGTTTTGACTTCAGTCAGAGCCACTCATTATAGCCCCAGTCTGGAAAAACACAAAGTAGCTCCAACCAATTTAACTTGCACAGATCTGTGTTTGTTTTTTTAATGGACTCTCAAGCTTGACTACTCATCCTTGTCATTGACTATACATGAATAATACATCTGGCTTGAGCTAGGTGAGATGAATTCCCAGCTGCATTCAGTCATCATCTACCTTCTTCATGCCTTGGAATATAAAACATGCCTATCTATTTTCAGCTATTCAAGACCAAGAACAATACAATTATGTATGTAGAGACTGGGGATTCATTTGCCCTGATTGCCTATATTAATGGAGATGGGGTCTGTCACCACTAAATAAAGTATTGTTGGCTGAGAGGGAAGTCAATGCCAAAGCCATCTTGTATCAATAGAATATGAAATACTGCTATTAGGCCTTCAGTCCTAGGGCCCACAAGAGACTGTATGAAAAGCCTATAGCCTGAGCTCTCCTGGGATGGCTTATCAGCATCAGGGTCCAGCTCTTCAGGGGTAATCCCTTGTCCCACTCCCCAGGTATATCTGATTTGGGGTATTCTGAGTATTGTATACACCAGATTGTACACCATGTGATGTGTGTGAATATATATGCTGTTTTGGGCTACATGGGGCTATATTGATATATTCAGGCAGTGTGTGTATATTCACATATTTCCATGGCAGAGAGAGGTTAATGAAGGGAGTACAAGATTAATGCTAGAAATCAATTCCCTCTGACAAAGGGAAAAGGCTGATGCAGTGCTTCTGTCCTTTCAGGGATACACTAGAAGGTGTGATGGAAATCCACAAATCACCTATCCTTTCAGTTCATCTGCACCTTTCAGTTTGTCTTTCTTTGTTACAGATCAATAAGGCCCTTGCCTTCATAAGTTTTCTGCACTTTTACTTTTCTGGGTTGGTGGCAGGTTCATAGCATATTTCGTTTGCTGGTAGATGGGCTGGAGACAGTAAAACTATTTTAAAGTCCTCGGATTTATTACAGAGGACACTCTTACAATGCTGCAGCTACAAAAGATAGGAGCAAAGCTGCTGCCACAGGACCTCCTCTCAATCCCAGGCTTAAGCTGGGCTCATGAACTGCAAGTTCTGTGCTGGGCACCTCAGAGAAAAATAAACTGTCATAAATTTAGGATTTCAAGAATGGGGGAGGAATAAACAACAGGAATGGATGAATCCTTGAGCAAAATGTCTTCTGTTGGGGTGTGATGAAAGCCTGCAGTGGACACAAAAACCTGTGTTGCATCCAGCTCTCCCAGGTCTGGAGAAGACTTTCTACTCAAATAACAGCAGAGAAAAACCTGATTGTTTCCTTAGAAGCAGGAAGATTATTTCATTGTAAACAGGTTCCAGTTCCCAGCACTGCTTTGAGCAGCAGGGGCAGCTCTGAGGGAGCTCACACGCCAGGCTGCACTGCCCTGGGAGAGCAGCGGACACGGGTGTGATGGCAGGGACAAGATCAGCTGTGATGGAGCCAGATAAAACTGGAAATGGTCCCTTGGCTGTGCTGAATCAGAGTGGCTTGGGTTCTTCTGGAGCAGTGGGGACATCTGTGGGGTGAGCCCGGCCTGCGGCTGGGATAAGCTGGAGCCCATGAATGGGGCAGCTCTGTTGGATAGGTCTAAGTTAGTAATACCCCATTTTCCAGCCAACATTCCTGCCTCACTGACAGCATCCTGGCAACAAAGGGCAGTAACCAGGTAGGCACTGGTGGCGTGCAGGGAGGGAAGGGTTTCCAAGCAGAACAGCAGAGACATTTTCCAGATGACTGTGCTGCTAGCAGAGCTGCAATTTGAAGTCTGACTGCCTCGGGGCCACTGCAAAGCAAACACTTCCAGGCTGTCAATAAGTGAGGAGGTGGAAGCTGTAAGAATATCGACCCAGTTCCCCTGTGGGCAGTGACTGCCCCATCCAGTCTGTGTCCTATTGACTCTGGAGTGCCCACCAAGTCAGACCGTGAACAGTTTGGGTGTGTCCTTTCTACTCATCCTTTGCATCAACTTATCTCCTTCTTCTCAAAAGATACTTCATGTGGCAAATCATTAGAGGCATTTGTGTGAACTTTATGGATGATATCATTATTCACCCACTCCAAGATTGGAGTCCCTTCTCAGCAGCTCAATGCAAGTGCTCATTATTTTCACAGGCTCTGTCAGTTATCTAACAGCAGAGACATCTTTCATCTTCAAGGATCTCAATTTGTTGTGAGATCAAAGGTATTTCAACTTCAAATTAAGAACATTCATTACTAACACTCTCTAAGTAATGTAGGTTCAGGAAAACTTTTTCAGTGAAAATAAATTGACTGGTCTATGTACTGGGTTGCCACACAAGAGGTTTCAACCAGTGTTAACAGACTTTTAAAAACTCTGAATCTATTAATCTGATCTATATGGACCCAGCTGACAAATAGAATAATATTGTTTGGCGTTATGCTTGCAGACCATTTTCCTAGTAATACTGGCGTTACTATGTACTTAGCGCTGGAAAGTTCTGCCTCTAAATAAGAATGAATTTCAGCACAAATTAATGTGATTTCTGTAATAACAGCTAATGAAATCTGACAAAGCAAAGCCAAAATGCACAGATGACAGGAGGAAGTATGTCTGAAATAAGCTTCAGCACAACATAGTCACACTGACTTAGACCTTCAGTGGAGTAAATTTGTGCAGCATTGTTTGTTCTGGTGGCTAAACTGTACTGGGCATAGCTGCCACAAAATGAGCTCTCTGTACACTGTACTGCAGTGTACAGCTGGATGCTTTCAAAGGAAAAGTTTCACTTAGATAAAATTAAATTGAATTTACGCAGACCCCAGCTGACAGAAGTTTTTATAGGAGAAAATATTGTAAAACATATTAGAGCTTCTGAAAAAAGAGATAAGTGGTACAAAGCCTATTTTTCTGAGTCTATGGAAGACCATGTGTGTAATCCATAGAAATTAGTTATTTGGGATGAAAGGGGAAGAATTTGACACTGATGAGGAATTCCCCAACATGCAACACACAGGCTTTGGGGAGGTGATCCCAGGTCCCTCACTTGGCCTCACAAATCACCCCAGAGTATCACATTTGTCTTAAGCCATTGCCCGAAGATTGCTGATATTTCCTGACATGTGTTATTCACACAAAATGCTCCACTTTTGATGCTAATGCATTGTGATGTTAACTCCACGATGTTAGCAGGTTTGTTAACTCCATCCTTTGGAGCTCAGTGACTTTATAAGTCCTTACTGGAGTAGTTCTCCACCAAAAGCAGGATTTTGTTCTGGAGAATAAATGATGAACTACAGGGTTTAAAAACAGTCATCATTAAATAACCCTTAATATCATCACCTAGGTGGGGCTTTGAGGAGAAAAACAGACATTTCAGAGAAGATAAATAACTTCCCAGTGCCGACCAGTAGTTAGCTGGGAGCTCAGCAATGGAACACATCTTCCCCTTGTATAATCAATACACCAGCTGGTGTCTATGCCCTCAAATATATGCATATACAATAGTAAATATTACCATTAAAAGATGGCCATGGATCATATATGATTTCTGTCCTTTTTTGAGAGAACATATCACAAGCTATTAAATGCAATTCTGACTATTGCCAGCACTTACTAGATCTATAGGGAGAAAAAAAGAAGCAAGAGGTCTTTTAGAGTCTTCTTTAAAATTGCAAATGTTGCCTTAATTTCCTCGATTTGTCTTTCATAGTAGCAATGTGTGAGTACCTAGCCCCGACTGTCACAAAAACAGAATATTAAAGGGTCTTTTTTGCTTTACATCAGCAGATAATTATTTTGGCACTGGGCTACCTGGTTACAGGGCAAACAAAACTGTTTATAAAGCAATTCAGTGTTTTAGAGGAAAAAGAGGCAAACCACTGGTGTCAGGTGCTTCAATGTCTCCTGTCCAGATGAGCCATGTGAAGTAAACTGAGTATTTGCCCTAGTGAATGGGAACAGGAGTTCAGGTCACCTGAGTCCTGGTCCAGGCTGTGCCACAGGATCATTCCTCACCTTGTCCTGACCTTTGACTTCCAGTGGTCTCTCTTCCATTCAACTCCAGTGGGAATTTCCTCTGGGTAGGAACCAACTCTAATATGTCAGCTTGATGTTCAGCAAAGTAAACCTTTCGGTGCCAGAGACCCAGAGCTGGTTTTCGTATTTCAAAAGCACAGCATCCCATCTCAGTGCTGAGGCACATCTCCATGGCTGCAGCCACCCAGCCTGACAGCCCTCAGGACCAGGGACCTGCAGAGAAGGGCCCAGCTCATTGACAGGAACACACTTGGGCTGGTGGATCTCTTTCCTGTATGGGAATCTGTGAGGTTCTCTGCCTGTACAGGAGCCAGTAAGCCTCTATACCCAGGAAAACATTATCATAGCAGGTTTTATCTGCTCATCAGTGCTGGAGGACTCAGGTGCTCCTGTTCCCATACAGCTTAATTCTCTCTGATTTGGACACAGCAGAAATGCAAGCATGGCTTTCACCAGCTCAAAAAAACCCATGTGCACACAAAAACCTTCCTACTGGAAGGCTTCCTTCATCCCAGGCATACCAGGAGCTCAGTACCAGACTCAGTTAAGCAGTCTTCAAAATCATCTGTCAGTAATGGGAATCCAGAGCAGCTGGATGCTCTATTTAATTGAAGTTACCCAGGGAAGCAGTACTCCTTTATGGGTGCATTTTTCTCCTTAAGAAGTCAAGAAACCAAATATTGTTTATGGATATGTCAGCATTTTTTTATAAACATCTTTTGAGAATAGTCAGTCTAATTTATGACATTTCCACAGCTGCTTTATTAGGAGGCTGTGAATCCATATCTGCATTCATCTTGGGGTAAAGATGCCTTTATCTCCATCCCTCACTAGTCTCAGGAGCAATGCCACTGGAGTCAATTGCATTTCAACTGTGTAAAGGCAGCACAAGCAAAGCCAAGCACAGAATGCAAAACAGCAAGACTCATGAGCTGGGAGAGCGCAGAGATGTGCCAGGTGTAAAAACTAGTGAGGAATGAAGAGCCATGGGGAGAATCCCAAACCCGTTTGGGTGGCAGGAGCAGCTTGCTCTGGAGCAGAGCAAACTGGGCAGAAAGAAGCCCTGTCCTGTGGCAGCTGGGAGGCTTCTGATGCTCAGAGACCTTGCTGGGAGCAGGCTGGGGGTGCCTGCATCAGGCCCTGCCATGGGCATGCCACAACAGCAAACAGGGAGGGGAAGTGAAGGAAGCTTCTCTCCAGGCTGGGATTCAGGACTCGGCTATTTTTTCAGTTTTATCAATGTATCCAGAATGAATGATAAGACAAAGCACATTCCAGTCTTTAGGGCATCTTTTTTAAAGTATCTGCCAGAATTTCTTCTGGCCTAGAAAGTGGAAAAGAACAAAATAGAACTAACAATCCCCACTGCACAAGACCATCATTTAGTTGAAAGTATCTCTGTTCTCAGGCATTCAGCTGAGAATAATAATATATGAAGTAAGAGAAATAGGGAGAGAACACAGTTTCTCACATCTTTCACCATATGAAACTCTGACATTTTGCACTACATTTTTAATTAGCTGGTTTTCAAATATTTATGTTTAATGCTGGATCTGAATTTTGGAGCAGCTCACTTTAAAATGAACCTCATATTACCTCATAAAATAAATAGCGATGAAATATAAATTCTGCATCTCCCTGGAAATTCTTTGTAATTTCAGGGGGAAAAAACCCAAACATATTTTCTTGAAAAATGCTATTCTTTTTTGCTTTTGGAAAGCAGAAATCCTCTCTGCTTATTAAGGAACCTTGTCGAAACACTTGGACGGTGCACATGCTCCATGATGGATTATGCCACTGGACCAGATCATTACCAGTTCCATGGCATTCTGATAATGGATTAGTGCTGTAAGTCACTGGCACTTAAGTGCAGATTTTCCCTTATGGAAATGAAGGTGTGATATATTACTCCAAAATATGGTACCAGGAAGGATACACTAGTTACAATTGAAAGTATCTGAGGAAGAAAGCCCTTTATGCTGTGCTAATTTTCTAATATATCTTTAACTTCCTGTTCTAAGAAGCCTCTGAAAACTGCCATTTCCCTGAAGACATAATAAGCATATCACAGAGCCAAGTCAGGGAAGAAAATATGTTATTGTTCTTAGCTGGCATGGTTCATATATTTTACAGCAAAGTAGGAGTTTGAAAAAGAATTACCATTGCATGCCTGTATATGAAAAAAATCCATTGATTTACATACAATCATTTCACAATCAGTACTGTGTATTTAACAGAAAACACTGTCTTTGTGGTTGCCTGCCCTGAATGACTGCCTTTCATGGATGAGATGGCTGCCTTTACCTTCTCTGAAATGTTGGGATGAGATGGCTTCAGCAACATCGCCTTATCCTGCCACCAGCTTCTTTCCTGGACCAGCAAACCCCTGTTCTGTGTTGTTCACTTTCTGTACTGGAGACTTTTGGTTTCAGAGTCTTTCATCTCTAGACAGGCTTCATCAACTCAGTTTTCTCCTGGGTTGATTTGCATTAAAAGCTACAACCTACCAGCCTTTATACAGAAAAAAGTCTGTGGGACAGTGCAATTAACTTTGTTGAGCTAAGTGTTTTCATAGCAGGCTTCCCCCGAAGAGTTAGTACAGAAAAACTATTGGAGAGACTGATCAGCTGCCCAGAGCATTATTTTAATGGCTAAGACACATAATGAGTAGCTGGGAAATCGTTATTCCTTAATAACCTGTGTTGGACTACATGCTGATCTCATGCTGCTGAGGAATAACCTGAGGAATAGCAGGGGAACCAAACTCTGATCTGTTTTCTTAAAAAAATACAACTCTGTAAAATTCAGGTCTGGTCCTCTTTCTTTAAGATGGAGATGATTCCCTGCAGCTGAGGAAATGGGAAATGTCTTTCAGGAAAAACTAACAAAAGATGCTGGCACCCTGTGTTTGTGTGCAGCAGCAGCCTGGCCAGTGACTGGCACATAGATTTTTTGCCAGAGGGAGGAGAAGGGAATAATTTCATAACTAGTCCTGTTTAGCACAAAATTGTACCTGGTTGTTACTCTAGGGAGAATATGAAGGAGCTGTGGATTCAGAGTTCAGTTTAACCAGCACTTATGGTTTCAGGCAAATTCCAAATTTGCAGCCAGGTGATGTTTCTGTGTTATTGGATAAAAGATGTGACAGAGTGCATCTAGACAGGTGGCAGCAGTGTAGGCAGAGAAATGGACTCTGCCATGGATGACCACAAGGAAGGAAAGCAGCACTGTGATGCTGAAAGCTTCAGCAGTAGACAGCTAAAGTGCCATGGTCCCTGGGCTACAGCAGGCATTAGATGTAAGCTGATGGAAGAGCTCTCCTTCTGTCTGAATCAAGAAGAATCTAAGTACTTTCATCCTGGATTCAGGACTGGAGAACAGTGCTGCAGCCACAAGGGGCTGATCAGGAAGTGTCAGGGGGAGAAGGGTAGGAGCCTCATCAAGTGCCAGCTGTGCAAGTTTGGAAACTGCAGGGATGAAGCCATGCGCACGGAAACGGAGCGGTCACCCAGAGAGGATGGGCAAAGAACTTGGCGAGGACCCAAAGGGGATGGCCAACAGAGCTATTCCAGGCACAGGCTGCAGAGACTGACTCAAACTTGAGGAGAAAGGAAACTGTCCAGTGGTGGTTCAGTCAAGCTCAGGGGAAAGGACAGGATTTTGTTAGATAATGTACTTCCTCAAGAAATCCCTGACTGCTGTTAACTTCCCAAGAGAATCAGATGGGACACACAGCAAAAGTCAACAAGCTGTAGCATCACAGAACTTGATAAATCTTGTACATTTTAACATTTACAATATTGGCTTTTGTGTTTTCTAGACACATCTTTGATGCCACAGCTTCTGAAACTACCTAAGCACTGGCTGCCAAGATAACAGACAGGCTGTTATGCAGCTTGATAGAGAATTTAGGTGTCAGATTTTAGTTTGTATTAATTGACAACATTCTATGAAAATTAATGGAACTGCACAGCTTTGCATTACTTGAAGATGTTGCCCATTAGTTGCAGTTTTTAAACAGAAATAACAGTGCTCTGGTATGAAAAAATGTCATACATGGGCTTTTTATTTATTGCTTTCTAGTATTTTAGAATTATATGGTAAGGAAAAAGTGATTTATAGAATAAATAAGATTATTTATGTACTCTAGCATTAAAGATTTCACACCACTGGGAAATGCCTTTTTTTCTATAGTAATCAAAATAGGTGTCTTAAGTCTTATAGGAGAAAAAAATCCATGAATGATGACATGCAAGTCCAATTGTGCAATGAAGTCCCTCTGTTTGCTGTAAGAGACAAACAGAAATTTTAAACTTATCTGTGTGCACAGATCCCTTCTAACAGTGCAAGCAGCTAAGCAGGGAAGCCATACTGACCCTTTCTCACTGAGTTTCTCACTGAAGAGTTATATTTCCAGAACCAAGTTTTTTTCCAAACTCTGTTGGTATCTTCGTGAGGATACTGATGCCTTGCCAAGAGAATTTGCTTTGATGTTGCACCGAAGAGAAATATGGTCCACAAGGAGGAACACTGTTTCACAGTGTGCAGCTCAGAAATGCCATACTTGTCCATACCTTACCTACTCTGTACAAAACCCTCTTTTCAAAAACTTGCCCTGTTCCTCATACATTTTCTCTATGCCAAGAATCAAGACGTTCTGAAACAGTGCTCTGGTAAGGCAAACAAAAGTATGCAGACCCTGCGCACTATTAACAGGCTTTATGGAAAAAATTGTGGAATTTTGAAAAAAATGCATGTATCTCATATTTCATGGACTTGTGTGTGGCAAATTTAGCTGATGAAGTAAGTTAAAATACTAGACACAAGGAAATTGTGTTCCCCAAGATATAAAAATATGTATGATATGGGAGCATATACGTCGTAAGTCTTTCTACACTGCTAATTCAATATTATTTTCCTATATACATTTTAGGATAGTGTATTAGAGTTGATATCTGCCTGCCAACTTTCTACTCTACTTCAAGGTAATCTGATATGATGCCACAGAAGAACACCCCATCATACCTATATTTCACAGGAGTTAACCTGGCAGGGTGGCATAAATTAGAACCAAGACCTCTTTGAAATGCCAGCGAGCTGTTCTTTTTATCCAGATCAGTGAAAGAGTCTAATTAATTTGGCAGAATTCTTGTGTCCTCCATTACAACATCTGCTCTGCTGTGGAATGATCCAACACAACCATCTGTCTTTCACCATGCAAAGCAAGTGGCTGAGGGAAGATTTAATATTTTTCGACAGCAAAGGGTAGGAATGAACACAATATCAAATTTAAAGCCGAAAGCCGTGCTCTTCAGACCGTCAAGGTTAACTACTGGAGTTATGCATAGACCAGCAGATTGGACTGGGGAGAGGTGGTTGGTGCCAGCACGTCATTAGAGAAGGACGAGCAGCAAAGGCACTCTATTGGAGCTCACAGGGTTCATTACAATTTCTGTCTTGACTAGCTCATCAGCATCAGTCCCAATACTATGCCTGAGGCACTCCCTTTTGAGGCCCTCTCATAATCTTGCAATAATCTTGCAATCCTAAATGTGGTCTTGGCTGTGAAATTTGCCAACAGCTCAATATCAATGAAAACACTGAGGGGAAAAAAAACTTCCTTTTCCCCATCATGACAGCAATGCCA
Source organism: Origma solitaria (assembly GCA_013397895.1). Classification (NCBI taxonomy): domain Eukaryota; kingdom Metazoa; phylum Chordata; class Aves; order Passeriformes; family Acanthizidae; genus Origma; species Origma solitaria. The sequence goes on along the minus strand of VZRL01003898.1, from coordinate 395,644 downwards.
GCAAAACCCGCAGTGTATATCAAATTATGCAGGCAGACGTAGTTCTGACAGCTTAAATATCCTTGTTTTGAGAGACAGCTTTACATCTACCAGTTTAGGGGAGCTCTCCTGTGGCTGCCAGGGTTGCATCACCCAGCAGAGCTGCATGTCCATGGAGAGAACATGCCTGAGAGATGAGCCTGTGCCCTTCATAGCTGTGTCCTTCCCCGCCCAGCTGTGCTTCAGCTCCCTCACAGCTGGGTGTGAGTGTCAGGTGTGCAGTTCAGTAGCCCCTGTCAGAATGAACACGTGTGCTTAGTTTTTTCTTTTAGAGGCACAAATCCCGGTTTTCAGGAGATATCAAGTATTCCCAGTGGGAAACTGCTGCTTGTACTCTATCTGGAACACTTTTATTGTAAAATTACTGGTGCAAAATACCTCTCTGATGTGAAAACTTCTGCAGTCTGTAGGGCTACCATGGGGTGGGTCTACTCATTTCACTGGTGGGAAATGCTGACTGTTCAAAGGGCAGCAGCATCAGAGACAGGTGTTCTGCAATCATTTCGTGACTTACACCTCCAGTTTGGCACAGGTTATGTAGAATGCATCTCATTCTGCCTGTCCACTAAAGGTAAACAGGGGCTTTACCAATAGAACTTACCTTTAATAGCAGTGTCTTCTTACCACATCAGACTGATGACAGCCAGCTGGGAAGGCACTCTGCTGTGATGACAAAAGAGGTGAATTTGGGTTTAAGAGAAAACAATCCAGCTTTGTTTGCAGGTATATTCGTGCCTACCATGAAGCACTGATATGGAAGGGCAGCCTGTGTCCTGCTTTGCCCATAAATTCACTATTGTAACCTGTTCTGCAGGAATATAGATCCTGTATCCTCCTCTGATTTTTTTCCTGTCACATTCAATTTGCAGCAGTGCTGTGTTTTATCCATGTAGTTCATTGGACTTTTTCCATGCATCTCACTTTCTTTCCTTTTCTCATCTCACAGTTGTGCCTTTCTGTACTTTACTCTCTGATGTTGTGAGAGTTCCTTGGTTTTGCTGTGGTTGTTGGAGTTTATATATTTATTTATTCGGCTTCTTAGGGGTGCCAGTGGCTTTCCTCAGTGGCTGCACTGGAAGCAGCACGAGGAGATGAAGGCTGCAGCCTACCATGGTATGTTCAGTGAAAGCCACTGGGTTAATTTACTGTTCAGTCCCCCACTTTCACATATGTTGGCTCCAGAACAGCAGCTCCAAAACAAAACTGTCTGCCAATTGCCGTTGCCCAGACTGAAGAGGGAGACTGTCTGGCACAGAGTGTACCTTCCTAATCACATCACAGACATCATCCAAAGCCCATTGAGTTCAGCTCCTGCTAACTTCGCTGATCTTCAGGGAGCGTGGCAAGGTCTTCACATCCAACAGCAAGAGATGGTGTACATGGAGCCCCTACATACTCAGCCTCACTTTTCTCTTCCTCTTCCCAAAACGGGGAGACTGAGCAGAGCTTGCTGCTCGTTAAAGCTCTGAGTTAACATTCTATGGTAATTGGTTTGGCCTGAAAGGTAGCTACAGTAAATGTGTTAATGGGAACATGCTCCTTTTATTCCCTCCCTCCCCAATGCCTCTGTAAAGCTGTGGTTAGCACAGACTTTAATTAGAAAAGAGGAATTTTGCATGCTCTCCAGCTGAGCTTTCTTGGATTTAATTGTCATTTTAGCTTTTATTTTTATTGAATTTGTAGCAAAACAAATTGGTGTAATCCTCCAATCCAAAATAGATGTAATCCTCCAAGCCAAAAGGGAATGGAGTAATGGAAAGAGAGCTACGATAAAAATATCCCACTTCACTCTCGCAAATATCTCCATCATTCAACAGAAGCTACCCACTGTCACAAAGACCAAAATCACTTATTCCACAGCACTATTTTGATTTCTTGAGTTTTAGTTTTCTAAAACTGATTGAATGACACATTTTATCTATTTTTTTACTTGTTTTTTTTTAAAAAGGCAATAACACTGTTTTCAGGCCAGAGTTCAGGGTCACTGCTGGCAGCCACAGACTTCAGCAAGAACAAGGCTTAGCTGTTTTCTTCATTCTGAGATAATGAAAATCCCCCTTCTCCCAGGTGATCATTGGTCTTGAACATCACCTGCCTGTGTGCAAGAGTCTGATGCCTGCATCAGTGACCCATCAGGCGAGAATGAATGGGCTTCATTAAGGAACATCATCTGACAGGTGACATGCCAAAGCCATGACACAGAGATTACTCGTGGCCGATGTCAATTCTTTACCCTGCCAGCTCAAATACACATCCTGCTGAGGATGTGAGTGATGCACATCGACACCTGGCATATGGCAACAAAGCTTCTGCATCGCCAAGGAAGGAAAGGTGAAAACATTTGTAAATCAGAACTGTTGGATAAGATACTGTGCACTGAAACAAAGTGAATTAACTTGCTTTTCGAATGTGGATGAGAGACATAGGTTTAGGCACAGAGGTGAAGGTCTTGCTTAACAAAATTTCCTCCTGCAGTGGGACTTAGGAAAAATTTAGTCATCTAGGCCACAGATAGCTTTACAAACCACCCCAAATGAACCCCTTTAACCACTGTCTTAACGCACCCACCCACACATACTCTCTCACAGTCACCCATCTATCTGCCTTACAGCCCTGCGTGCTTGATATCCCAAGTTCATGTGAAGAGTGTCCCAACAGCCCAAAGCCTGTAGACTGATCTGGGTGTGGGATCTGAGCTTACTTTGGTTAAGGACAGTCTTGGTCATAACATCACATGCCTCACAAATCCTGCAGTCACCAGAGTATTATGTGAGAGTTCATTGCTAATACAGATTTATTCTTAGGTGGTCACTTATTCCCCTTTCACCTGCTCTGGACCCTGAGAACCTGCTGATCACAGGTGGTGACCTGGGTTTATGTGTATCCTTACATTAGATATGAAGGGTTTTGGTGTCACTAGAGTGACATCAGCTCTCCCTGCTGATGGTGGGTGTCTGGATCACCCACAGCAGGGCTACATCCTAAATCCTAGATATTGTACCACCTGCTGCTGTTACCAAGTCAGGAACCAATGAGACCTGAATTTTCATTTAGAACAGCCAATTTTTTTTACAGTCCCACAGAACTAATAAGAACCAAAGTCCTGTGCTATTAGTACTAGTACTGGCTGGGGCTCGGACAGGTGGAGGGGTCCAGCTCATTGTTGGAGTTGAATAACTTGTGGCCTGTGAGCAGCCCAGGGACTCTGCACCATTGTTATGCCCAAAGTGAAGGTTGGGGATAGAATGAGGATGATGGCCAGAAAAAGGTGGAAAAGTAACATTGGTTCTGGACCCTGAATAGTCTGCAGGCCTGCTACCAGAGCTGCTGCCAGCAGTGTAAATGGTGTGTTCAGCCTTAAGAAGGGGCTGGAGATAAGGCAGTGAGACAGCGACAGGTGTCAGAATTCGAGTTTAAGCTACCATGAAATGATAACTTAAATTTGTTGACCAACCATCAAAAGTTTACTATGTTTTGAAGGGATTATTTCCAGAAACAAATTATTTACATTTCGATATCTGGTGTAGAAGTCATATCCAATGTTCAAGGCAGACAGCATTTGAGTAAGAGCTTAGATTAGTTTAACTTTAGGGGCAACAGAGCCAGGCAACTTTTTAATAGATTTTGAAAGGTCTGCAGAGACAAGGTGATGTTGGACAATGACAAAGACAAGTAACTTTTGGTTGATTCCAAGATGTGCTATGGCTAAGACTGAAGCTGGGGCTACATCAGCATCCCCATCCTGCTTTTAGGCAGTAAAAGTCTGAAGGAGGCTTGGCAGGTCACGCCAATGTGATTGAATCATTTAGGTTTTTGAGCATCCCTGTCAGTGGTCTCTAATATTAAAGGTAGATTTTAATTTGGGACTGCATTAGTCTCTGGGTTAGAGAAATAAAGAGGTGTATTTGCATCTGGATTACCATGGAAAATGGAAGATTAGTAAAGCTAGGATGAGGTGTGGTGCGGGTGAATTAACTGGTGTTAACAAGAGTCACTGGAGTGTTAAAGAACAGGTCAGAGAAGGCACTTGAGAGCACATGTAGTGATAAAAGGGTTGAGCCACCAGATTTGTCACTGGGTTTTTCAGTGACAAATGAAAAGAGGTTTGTGTTAGTTTGGTTTAATGAAAGGTCAGCTTCATATCATTACATCTAAAGTTAGGACTAGAGGGAGACTTTTTAATTGCAAAGACAGAAGATGCAGGGTTATATCTGGGCTCTACATTGTCCATTAATATGTCTGGGCTTAATATTTTATTTTTTTTTGCAAGGATTGCCAGACTGTGATGTTAGAGGAAAGGTTAGACTTAGCTTTAAAAACAAAAGTTTAGGACAGCAGAAGTGAAGAATACAGTTTATAGCTTGCTCCCAAGAAATGTGAGTGACTCTAGTGTAATTCTTTCTGAGTGAACAACTTCACAGTCATTGCGGGATGTTGTTAGGTTTTGGGACAGCAAGAGTAAAGGAGCAAGATTTGCTACTGTTACCTGGCATGCCAGGTATTGGCAGGCAAAATGGCACTGAAGATCACTGAAGGTCACTGGAGTGTAAGGGATAGGGTTGGTTTAGGGTGAAGAGTTGTTAGAAAGTTTGCTGGCAGCAGCAGAATTGTGAAATGCAAAGTTGGGTGCTAAATGTGGATGGTGGTGAGATGAGCATATATCCAGAATCTGCTAGAGGCCCCAGGGATAAAATAGGGACCAATTGCAGTAGGATCAACTCGTATAAGAATACTTTTGAAGTTGGCTATTGGATTCACTATAGATAGACTTTTAAAGTTTTAATATTTGAGAAAACTTGGGATTCAGTTCTATTGTTGTTAGGGGTTCCTAGAGCATTCATTGGGATATATCATATATAGGCTTATTACAAATTATATTAAAAAGCAAGATGGTTGGTGTGTGCTGAGTTCTTCACACAAAGGCTATAATCCCAAATAAAACGTATCCTAAGAATAATCACAGGACCCTGATAACTAACCTACTCCCTAACCTCTGCCACCCCCTGTCCTGACTGGAGTCTAAAGACTCATTAGATCTTTACCCAGGGTGGCCAGACACCTATTGTAAGCCTTACAGTGTTGAGAATTTTGAAAAGATCTCAGAGTAACACATCTGAAAGAGTGGTTTGGTTTTTCTTCTGGAGGAATTTTGCAAGGTTGGTTGACCAATGACGCCAGCTTTTCTTATTTTTTTTAATAGTGTTATAAAGATACTGAGCCTGGAGCCTTCAATGATTTATGGCTGTGTTTCTCATTTCAGTCCATGGAGATTATAGCACTGCTTTTTTACGAGAACATTTGAAACGAGTACTGCTATTACCAGGCATGGGAAATATGTCTTGACTTTTGTGGGATTTAGGTCAGTATTCAGGATAAAAGGACTTGAAAAACAATTTCCTTCACGACTCCTGAAACCCTGGCGACATAACAAATGGAATAGTGTTTGGCTTGAATTTGCCAACCAAACAGGAATGTTGCAAGATTTCAAGATGGGGAAATGGGATTCAGTACAATGATGTTGAGCCAGATTAGGGTCTACACCTGAAGGCTGTTTTTAAAAGCATTCTTTGAGAAAGTTTACACAGAAATGCAATTTCTGATTGTTCAATATTGTTCAGTCCATTAGGGCAGGCCAGTGGGTTATTTTCCTGTGGCTCATAATAGAAACTTTATTTTAGGGTGAGAAGGACTTCTGATTCATGTTTAAAATTGGTCTTGTTTAAACAGGACACATCAATATTCTTTTATGGCAAGGATGAACAATATTTTGGTAATCTGGCATTGACCATTATATTGGTTTTGCAGTTAGGTTTTGATTTAGAACTTGAGATATGCTACCAACCCTTGATGGCATCATGTCACATACTGCCCTGGGGATCTTGGGGACAAGCTCCTGAACAAAATCCCTAACCCAACTTGAGCCCAGTGGAACTGCAGGCCTGGGCTGATACAGAAATACAATTTATTCTTCAGTTTTCTCTTGCTCTTAAAGCTTATTCCCTCCCCTCCTGCAAAGTCTAAAAGTAAGGCTAGGCTTTATACCTCAATTTTCCTGATTTTAGTCTTAACCCCAAAGATGACTCAGTCACAAGATCTGTATGCATCCACTTCTGCTGCAGAGCTGCCCATCAGCCATCCTTCCCCTCTGGCATCACAATTCACTCTGGCTTTACAGGACTTCCTAAACCAAATAGCTCCATGGTATTGTTGCTCTCAGTACTAAACCCAACCATAAACCTAAATGCAAACCTAACCCATGTACATATACAATAGGTTCATGTGTGCTGCACTGGGCACATTAGGATTTCATACCAAAGCTAGATTTTGACATATACTCATTATTCCCTCTTGTACTCCTTCCCCATTGGTTGTAATATGGGATAGGCTGTCAAAACCACACTGAGGCCAAACCCTGAAAATAGATGAATGGGGGTCCAGTAGGCCAGATCTGTTAAAAAAAAACCAAAACAAAACAAAAACCAAAAAACCAAAAAATAAACAAACAAAAAAAATAGCCACGAAGCCTTCCACCTTTCTTATAAATTAAAAGTCAGGAAAAGTCCTGGTCCCTGTTTAAGCTCCAGTGATTTTTTCTGGTGCCTAATTCTCTTGGAAACAATAATTCCTTTCTGCCTTATAAAAGAAGATTGGATATTGGGCACATGCAGAAACCAGCCTGTGAGGAACAACTCAGTAGCCACATGGATGCAATTGTGGCATGCAGTGTAGAAGTCTCAGCATTTCACATTGACTTCAGGTAACATAGTGAAGGATGGGATGGGAAGAAAAAAGGTGAAGGAGGAGGAGAAATAGAAACCTTCTGAGTCCCACTGGTTCAACACTAGGATGTTTGAACTCCAAAAATATGAGGTGAAGATAGTGGGCATTTCTATGGTGCAGCGCTCGAACAAGATTGGTCACGTTATTTTGAAAATACTACTCTTTCTCCCATGTTGGAAAGGGGAGAAGCTTTGAAAGGGACGCTACATAAACCTTGCTGCACATCTTTCTCAGATGTATTATTCCAGGCAGTGTTAGATGGCTGCAATTGATAACACATAGGTTAATATATATTTTTGGAATTGCAGAGAATGTAAAGAGAAAAAAAGACATTTACTCACGTCAAAGATGAGAGGATTTTGGGTCAAGGTTGGTGGAAAACCTAGGTTAGGTTCCCTTAAAAAGGCAGACTTTCCAAAGAGAATACATGAAAACTTTCTGTCCATCCTGTTTTAGCTGAGTCTTGAATATCTGTTGGCTTCATTGTGTTACACCATCCTGAAAATCCTTTACTCCCTTATTCTGCATGTATAACCAACACCAAAACTTGCATTTCCGTGCTCCTCTCCCAACATATAAATTGCATTATGAAGATCTATCTATAACTATTCCCTTAAGATCAAAGTAGCAGGAATGGATTTGGGGATCCTGTTGTAGGCATACTGTTGGTTAATGCTTAAGAAAGCCCTTTGACCTTCAACAGAAAGGGAACCAATTCTAGGATGTAAATGAAGGATGTGCTGCTGCTATTATCTAGCCTGGATGCTTGTTTCCCAGGTGAATAAAAGGTGGAATCATTGTTCACATTTCCTGATGGCAGTTGGGAAACAAGCCTAGGGCCTGTTTAATTTAGCAAAAGATTTCAATTTTCATCTTTCTTACCCAATTTTTGGGACAAATTACTGCTGCATAGCTAATGTGGAGAATACTAAAGAAAAAGCTGTTTAAGTACTCTCCCTGATATGCAATTTTCAAAAGCCCAGAGGGAGTCCCTGTGAATTGCAGAGCAGGTGCCTGCATGGCTGGAGTGCATGGCAGCTCTGAGTATTGAAAAAATATGTATGATACCAAGAGGGACTGCTTGTCTGTGTCTCCAAATGGAAACTCACACTGAACACTGCAAATGTAATATGTGACAGAGACCTCTTCTTAATCCAGTTCACATGTAGGAGGATTCCAGGCGAATATTTTCTTTCCCTTGAGATGCTTTGCATTTTCTCTTTGCTTGCGAACTTTATGACTTTGCAACAAAGGCTGTATTTTGTTCTGCACATCTCAGACAGGAAACATCACTGCTTGTGAGGAGTCAGAGGAAATCTCTCTGGAGGACAAGACATCCTCCTTTCCTTTTGTGGCCTTTGTAGCAGACTGTGTGCTAAAGGATGGTGAGGGGAGCTGCTGCTGCAGTGATAAGGCATGCGTGCAAACAGTTCAGCTGCTCCATGGAAGTGTGTGACTTCCTCAGGGATGCTGGGAGGCACCAGCACCGCACCCTGCACACACCTGCACCTCTCTGCTACCTCACACAAAAGCACTTTATAGACAAACCACGGTGCCTTTTCCTACTGGTGGTTTTATGCTGTTGCACACCACCTCAACTCCTGCATGGTGGGAAGCCAAATAATTCATTATACAATTAATGTAAGTCTGACACTCATGGGAGAAACTGTATAATTAATTGTGAGTAATGTAACTGTTATGCTACAGAGGAGAAATTAGGAATGCTTTGTCACTTAGTGTAAAGAATTATCAGAGGGCAGCTTATTACCATACTAACTACTGTCATTTAGATATGAAGTCACAAACTGTCTACAACATGATTTAGACATTTTCCACTGTAATGCACCAATCCTACTATCCAGATGCCAAATACTGTTTTGAGATTTTTTTAGATTGAATTCTCCAAAAGTCCTCAGATGACATTATCATTGAGACTCTGTCCAACAGTTTTCTCAAGATGACAAATTAATTTAATGACAATTAATTTAGTCTCTCTGACTAAGAGAACTGATCAGAGTTATTAACCATTTTATAATAGGGACACCTTCAGAAATTGGGACATTTTCTGTGCATAAGCAGGCATTACTCACACCCCAGCTTTTCTGGATTTACTGTTATATGGATATTTAGGTGAAGACATGGATATTTAATCATACCCAGAGAACCTTTCACTCCTATATATTACTTTAGCTAGCTTTGAAATGAACTTTATTGGTATGTACACTAATGCTGGCATGGCTGATGGTGACCATAACTGATGAGAAACAGTGCATCTCTGTAGTAAGTGATGAGTAAATGTACAGTCAACTCATCAGTTCCACAAGAGAGCAAAAGGGAAAAATAAAGAGGAAGGAAAAAAAGGATTCTAGCCCATGTCACTATGGGCTGGTGGTGAGGGCATTCCTGTGTCCCCCTCCTCTGGGGACATCCCAGACTGGTTCAGCTGTTGGAAAAGCTTCTGTTGGATGATAAGATTTATTTGTTGCTCTCCTGGTTACGCTGTTTCTCTCAGTGAAGGGTCTAACAATATTCAAACATATTCTGATACAGGAAATATGAGCAAAGGCAGAAGCCTATAAATGAACAAAGCCTTGCAGACAAGAGCAGTGGCACTCAGTCCTAATGTTTCCACTTAATCACCATGGTATCTTATTGTGCCTAGTTATTGCAGTGTGTCAGTAGATGTCTGCCAGGGAGAACTCCAGTTATTGCAAGCATGAGCATGCTGTTACACTTTTAAAAGACCTTTATTGTGTATGTTTTCTTTATATTTTTATAAGACCTCCCTCCTTTATAACTTCCTCCCTCCTCTCAAAATCCTGCGCAGGTGGAGATGCAGGAAGTCAGCTGGCCTGTGACAAGATATAATTTCTCATGTTTGTCTTCAGCTACTTGTCCAGATTCACTGCTCTGATTAGTAGTGCTTGAAATCAATATCCAGATACACAGGGCACAATTTAATTGCCAAAACATGGACCCTGAGGAGTTCCTGCCTGGCCCAATTACCAATAATGTAGTTAAGAATCGTGATGGTCTAAGGGTAAAGGCAAATATATTTAAACCAATTACATTAAAAACAATGGCAATACAGCTACATAGATACTACAAAAATATCGTATTACTTTATTCTTCAAAGTCTTAAATATGTATTTACACTGGGTTGCAATTTTGCTGCTGGGTGAAATTCCCTTTGTAATAGTTACCTATCATTCTTCTCAAGCCCAGTAGTTCATTTTTGCATGCATTTTCTATTGTCCTTGCCATGGCTTCATGCCTTCATATTGATGAAAATATCCAAACTTAAAAAATTTTTTATGCCCCTGGTTGTGTTTATCAGATATTACTTCTGCCAATCACAGAAAATGTGTCTACCATTGCATGTTACGACGATCTGTCTGATCCATCAGGATCAAAGGACTTGCAATACTCTTTTAAGTTAGTGCAACATCTAATCGACCTCTCAGGTATATTAAAGAGCCTGGGAATGGGTGATACATATGTCTATCCATTCTCAAATTAATTTCATGTAATGATTGTCTGGATTTTTTAAAAGAGATCAATATATAAAAAATTATTTATGCTTTGGATTTAGATGCACAGTCCTGTGATGAATGGTGCATGAAATTTACAATATTTGACATTAGAAATTACATTAAGTTTTCGATTGCTACATGTGAGTATTTGACAAGTTAATTAATCTAGCCCAAAGTGTCACAAAGTTTGTTCCTTGCTCTTCCTCTGTCTCCTTTTCTTTATCCTCCACACTCAACAAAGTTACTTGAAGGTGTTTTCACTGAAGTCATTAAGGCTTTTCACAAGCATAGTTTTGTGTTGACAAGGATCTGCAGTCAAGAAACACCAACATTACAGTGTGCAGTCATTGTTATTTATCATCTTTGCTGTAGACCTGGTGAAAGCAGCTCCTAAAAATGATAGCAGTGTTGCTACAGAAATCAGTGACATGTCCCACAGGGAACAGCCTAGGAAAACCCTGCCTTTGATCCTGTTAATATAAATCAGCCTGACAATCAATGTCAAGGATGACTGTCAGCCACAAACTAGCACATAAGGGAAAAAAAGACTTCTTAGGAAAAAAAAATGAGATGGACAACTCAGCTAATGATTATATTATACCGAAGGACAGTTATTTACAAGTCTAAGGTCAGGCATCTGAGTAGAAAATATTAGGAAATTCAGCTTTTATTGCTAGTGTCAAATTCTGTTTTTTTCTCTAGGGAAGAAACAGATTTTCACAGATAGAGTTAAAACTGCATGACAGCTAAATTGTGGGAAGTAGAAAAGTCTTTGTTTATATTACCCTGGGTTATTTGGTGTTCTTATTACTAGTTATATAATAAAATAATGAAGTGATATTGCTTTGTTTATGTTCAGTTGTCAAGGAGAAGGAACAATACTCTCTGAGCTATCCAACATGCCTCCCAGCCTTTTTGATTAAAAAAGACAATTGCTCAAGATTTGTGGAAGCGCCTCACCCACCTGTACCAGGAAATACAATTCTCTAAAAAATTCCATTATGAAACAATTTCCATTTAGAAACACATTTTCTCTCTCTCCCGAAGAGGCAGTGTGGCTGAAATGAGCACAGGTTTCCATCTTGTTCTTCACCTCATTCACTGTTTCTGGTCCCAAAGGTTTTGACTTCCAGTTGTGATGCTTTTTATGGCTTGTGAGCCAGATAACTCCACAGCAGCAGAGATTAGTCTGTTCCTTTGTTGTCTCTCTATACTATAAAAATTAATATCCTTGGATAATAATAAACAGTTCCTGTACTTGCAATACTGTCAAGGATTTACTGTGATTCTCAGTAGAGATTTATCCAGATGTAGGACACCAGATAACCCCAAACAACACCACAAAAGGTAAAAATGTACAAAGAAGAAATTCTGACATTTTTTTCACAATATAGGTATAAACAGAGGGCAAAATTTTGAGCTTTGAAACTTGCATTTCTATGACATTATGTGAAATCTAATGGCTGATGCTTGTAGGTGCCTGCATTTTCAGATTATGAGTCTGCATTTTGGGCTGTCATTGTGGAAGACATTGAACCAATTACTTGTCTGTGTAAACCATGAAAGGCAAAGACTGCCTGGTGTTCAGAACACTGTGGTGAACAGAGCTCTAGTCCAGTGACAATCTGCAGGTATCCATCTCCTCAAGACTGCTCCTGCCTCTTCTTTTCATCTGGGACGGGGGGTGCCGCACCTTTATTGCCGAGAGGGCAAAGCACATCCCAGGGCACATCCAGCACATCATCAACAGTTGGTTAAAGAGGTGATCATCCCACTGTGGTCAGAGCTGGCGCAGCCTCACCTGTGTGCTGTGTGCTGTTCTGGGCCCCACAATTCGAGAAGGATGTGAAGGAACTCAGGTGGGTTCAGAGGAAGGCAGCAAAGATGTCGAAGGAGCTGGAAGGAATGTCCTGTGAGGAGGGGCTGAAGACTTTGGGCTTGTCTCGTTTGGGGAAGAGGAGGCTGAGGGACAACCTTGTTGCTCTCTTCAGCCTCCTGAGAAGGCGCTGAGCTCTTCTCCCTGGGATCCAGGGACAGGATCTGTGGGAATGGTTCAATGCTGCACCAGGAGTGGTTCAGACTGAACATTAGAAAGCACTTCTTTACTGAAAGGGTGGGCACACACTGGAACACGCTTTCTAGAGAGATGGTCTCTGCTCTAAGCCTGTCAGTGCTTAAGAGGCATTTGGACAATGCCCTTAAAAATGTGCTTGAAACATTTGGTCCACCCCAAAGAGGTCAGGCAGCTGGACTAGGTCATCCTTGTAGGTCCCTTCCAACAGAGCTGTGCAATTCTATTCTATTCTATTCTGTTCTAATACATGAATTGTCTGAGTCAGGTATTTGCCCAAGCAGTTGGCAGCATCTTTCACAACACGATTTTCCTCCTACTTGATGAAACAGAGCAGTGCTGATGTTAAAAGTGTTTAGTATACTTTTTTGTGGTGCCATCAAATCAGTAAGCCTGGATTTTACTCTTCCCATCTTTTGCTCAGTGTTTGAAAACTGTATTATTTTACACAATACGTAAGTACATAGTTTAGTGCACAATAGAAAGAACATAATTTTGTAGAGTTCCTACATTTTAAAATTTTGGATTTGCTTGCATCTCATGTATTTTAGTATATTATAAAAATACTTTGCACAGCTATCATGCTAACTTGCTTCAAGGTTAGATAGATTCATGCTGCTTTTTCCCCACCAGAGGAATCCACACCTCCTTCATGCCAGCAGGACACTGCGTGGACAAGACTGGCATCCTCAGAAAAGGCTGGAACATTCCCCTCCACTTAGTCACTGAAAAAGGAGTGAAGTTTTTAATTACTTCAGGCTTGTGAATCTAAAAATTACCAATTACTTTAATATGCCTTAGCAGTTTGCAGAACAGAGCCCACAGTCCAGTCCTTTTCCCTGGAAAATTCATGGAGTCACGACAGTGCTTTTACCATCAAGCTGCTGGCAAAGACTTTAGAAATGTTTGTAAACTTTGCCATCTCTCACAATATGCGTCCTAAAAGAGAGGGGTTCTCATGAAGTTTCAATCAGTCAAAGTTTTGCACTTTTCAAAATGTTACAAATCAATCTGCTGACAAAGGTGATATCCAGGAAAAGTGGAAGTCAGAACACGGAGATGAAATAAGCTCCGTGAGGGCTCACAAGAAGTCTCAGTAATAGGTGCAGAGGTTCCTGATGTGCAGCCCTCCAGTCTGATCTCTTGGTGACGTTGCCTTCATCTTTCTTGACCCAATGTCATTTTCAAAGTGTCGTGTGAGCTCCTTCTCTTCCAAAATTGAAAACTATCGTATCCTACACAAATCAATAAAATTAAGACAGGAACACAAGACAAAGCCTTAATGGTATCCGGTCGCTTTTTTTCCCCACAAGAATACTGTTATCTTATGCCCAATGAGTTTTCCATCAATTTTCCTGTTATTTTTAAAATAGCGTGTAAAACTATCCTAACTATTTGTCTTAATCATGCTGTCCCCGCCTATAATCCTGTCTGTGTTAGTGGTGTCAATTGCATGGATTTTTTGGCAGTCCAGACCTTATATCAATGGCAAATGAAAACCCTGAAAATCATTTCTTTCCTTATCTTTCCCTAATTCTGTACATAATTATGCATGCATAAAATACTTAGTTATTTTCAGTATTTCCACTTGTTGTTTGTAAGGTACCCAGACTACTTTTTTCCCCCACATTTTTTGACTAGATTGGCTTATACACATACATGTGATGACAAAAATTTTATTCTATAGTTCCCTTTCCCTTGCTGGCATCCCTATTTCTCATATTATTCCTCTCTGATTTTGTATTTGTTATCTGATAACGTGCATCAAAACCAGTACTTTTAAAAGGCTGTGGGATGTCTGAAGTAGGAGTTTTATGCATCAGGATATGGAATTTTTCACAGTTTTATAAAAAAAAGAAAAAAGGAAATATGCATTACATGATTTGTATCACTTTGCTCCTATTTTAGTCATATTTTAGTCAGGTTTGCTCTCTTCTTTTAGCTTTGTAATAACTTCTGTCTTAACAAAGTGTGGACATCGAAGAAAAGCAATACACTATCAGATTTAGTTGTGTAAATCCAAGTCACACTCAGTCAGCCAATCCAAATACTGAAGGATCATTAAAACAATCATTAAGAGTATAATTTCAAACAAGCTCGAGTAAGACTACAGTCATGTCTTCATGCTAAAATTCAAATCTTAAATACTCTTCTTATCCAAAGGATACTTACCATATCTTTTTTATGAATTTAATTCATCTGTCAGTGACCAATATTTCTGAACATGAAATTAAATACACTTTGCTTTCACACGCTAACATCAAACTCTGCCACATTATGAGTGTCAGCAAGGGAATGACTGTCCTTGTCCCCACTACCCTTGACACAGTTGTCATTTTGCAGTGCTTCCCCTCCATACACACAAACACACCTTTTATATTTATTTTCTTCTTTTCCCATCAACCCTGAGCCCAGTGGCTGCTTTTAGCACTGCTTTTAATGACTTCTTTGAAGTCGGACACTTCTATTATAAGAACTAAATTGGAAGACATTTAACACTCCCTATTACATTTTCACTATAAAAAATAGAGTATTAAATGGAGAGAAGCACCAGTGAAAGTCATGTGCAGATCCCCATGGGATTGATTTTGTTGAGGGTGGCTCTGTGAGGTGTCAGTTTTGGGCTCCATCTCCCTCTCGATCCGGCTGGGGGATACAGGAGGCAGCTCTGGCCTCACCCTTTGCTTTCCTGTGGCTGCCCTGGCTGCTCTACGGTGTTTTGTTCACATTAATATTAAACATGCTTTCCAGTTAGACTTGTTTCATCCCAGGAGAGCTAGCAGATTGCTGTGACTCGTTCCCTGTCTCTGGCCGCCTCCCACAGCATCCTAGAGTCTGCGGGGAAGCTTCCTCCTCCCCGCAGTCAGGCTCCACACCTGGCTCTGTCGCTGGAGTCCAACCTGAGCAGAGATGGCTGCAGTCCAGCACCCCGTGGAGAGCAGCTCTTCAATTGACAGATTTTTCTGTGTTCAGTTCACATATTTGATGCTCAGTGTCTCCCAGTAAATCCTCGCTTTAGGGGTGACATGAACAACTATAGTGATAATCCTCAACTGCCTGATCCAGAGAACGCTAATGGGATTGTAAATGGAAGACAAAAGCAATGCAAAAACATATTGAATGGCCACTGGTTTCACAAAAAACGCTATAAGACACAGCTTTTATTATTACAGCAAAGAAGAGGAAAAACCTCATTGAGGATTTTTTAAACACCAGTAAGCTGCTTCTGAAGCCAAGCTCAGAGACAAATCTGTCTAGGAAATATTAAAGCTTGCCAGGAAGCAGCAAATATCTGACAAGGATGGCAGAAGCCATTCCCAAAGACAACAAACTTTATGTCCTGAACTTCCAAGTGATAAAGAATCCACTGGAACAGTAATGTGAAATAATTCCCAAGTATCAGTGCAAAGGTCTCTGCTGTAATTTTCCTATCCTTTGCCAGGCTTAGACAGTCATAATGCTGTAAAAAACACTCTTGTTTAAGAAACAGGTTTGAACACAACCTTTAAGGGAAATTACACAAGGAGGCAGAGGAAATCACAATCTCTATTTAGTTTGTTTTTAGCTGGATATGCTCTTCTCAAAGTACTACACTTGCCAAACAAGGGCAAAACACTGCAGGACAATCAGAGAGAGAGCAGTCATGGCCCTGTTTAGGCTACAGAAGTTAGATCTCAGCTATAAAATATGGGAAACCCAGGCTGGTTTTCTTTGCCTGGTTGATTATTTTCATATATGTTTGCAGTTAACTGCTGGGAGCCCCCTGTGTCTGAACAGGATTGTCAAGTAACAAGAACG
>VZRL01003898.1:163586-373564 GCA_013397895.1 Origma solitaria | reverse complement strand
TTTTTGTGTGTGTGTGTGTGAGTACTTCTCCCTGGAGAGCGTTTGATTTGCCCCACAAGGACAGCAAAGCTACTTTATGCTTGCACACAGCAAACATGAGAATGTGTCTGTTTTTCTTGCACCCTCCTCGGGCAAGTTTGAAAGCCTCTGCCTCAGTCCTGCACGAGGCCAACAAACACAGGGCACACTCTGCCTGTGCAGGGATTTCATGAGCAGGGCCAGACTAGGACATCTGCTACTGGGTACCTTCCCAGTGGAGATTTAACACATGCTGGAGAAACAGCGCTTGGAAAAGTTCCTGCAGGCTGTAAGGAAGGTAGGAGTCTCTCCTGCACTGTGATTTTGCATGTCATGACTGAATTCCAAATCACCCAGAGCTCTGATGCTAATGTATGCATGTGTCCTCTGTATGGTCACTATTCCAAGAACACTGTTTTCAGTATTTTCAGACTCTATTGGTGGATTATTACACGAACAGGAGAGGAAGAAGTGTTAGGTGAGACAAATGGAAACAAAGGTTTCAGCAATAACTCCCTGCCCTGGGTCACTGGGTTTGAAGGTCAGGACCTTTCCTCCAGTCTGTCTCTTACTGGAGCAACTTTTTCATGGTTTTCTTCGCACCACGTCAAGTGAAGGAAATTCAACTTCCTCTCCCCTGAGACTCCAGTTCTGCTCTTTCTGCAGCCCACAAAGCCCCTGTGGCACACACACTGCTGCTCTCAGAGTGGTACCACCTCTCTGGAGGCTCCCACCTGCCCCAGTGGGCAGTGGTCAAGCAAAACATTGAAGTACATTATAAAACTTTCCAAATGAGTTACTTTGTGGTTTGATTGTAATGTGATATGCTCTACTTACACTTTTGCTATGAGATGGCATCTATGTGACTAAGAAACTTCAGATATTTTTCCAAGGCGAAATGGTTAATGGAAGGTAAATCTCACTGAAAATGGGCCAAGCATAAAATCAACTTGTCTACCACATCTTTTCAATGTGCAGCTTAGAGTAGATAAAACCAAGATACAGCTCTTTCCTTGGCCAATAATCAGAAGAGAAAAAAACCCCTTGCAATAGTGTTGGAATAGTAAAGTAAAAAGCAGACCTTTATTTGGAAGTTTGCAGGTCTCCCAATGGTGACAGGGCACACCCAAGACAGGATTTCCACAATTTTATAAGGTTAACTAACCAGGATATCTAACAGGTACACCCACTAGGAGATTCAGTCACCTCAGTAACCCACCCCTGGGTCAACCCCTTGGAGTTGGTCCAAGGGCTTCTCTGCCCCACTTTTTGTTATGACTTCTCAGCCCCACTTTTTGTTATGACTTCTCAGACTCTGGTTGGAAAACAAAATGTTCCCCTTATAGGTCCTCTTCCTGACAGTAAGACTATACAATATTTCAAGAATGTGTTTAGAAGGTCAGCTCGTTGTTCTAAAATCTAAGAGAAAGGGTAGGAAATGTACTAGACTTAATTAAGGAGATATATAACAATATAATAGTAGTTTACAGAGCTACAAATATAGGAAAAATATTTAAAAAGCAAAAATAGTTTTTGGCATCAACTTCAGCTTTTGTTTATCATGTAATACTTCAAGTTTTCCAGCAGATGCACTTAGGCAAAGAAGTGAAACGAAGCAGTTACTCTTTCTCTTGATGCTTTTGCAATTTCTCCTCAACCTGGGATCTTGTTGGAGTGACTGAATGCTCTCTCTGAAGACTCTCAGAACAGAGTGGCTGTATCAGTTCCCCATATTCCTCATCCATCTAACAGTACGGGACAGCCAGCATAGGAGTACTGGAATTTACTTTCAGTATGGGCTAGAAACACGATTTAACACCTGCTCTGAACTCCAACACTCATCCAGCATGAGTGCTAGGAAGACACACCGTGTCAATGACAATGCCTGCTGGAACAGCAGTGTCTGGGATTACACATACATCAACAGGTATTTGCTCAGGATTGTAGTTAAAATTCACAACAGATTAGCATGAATGAGCATTGTTCTTCTGAGGTGTCTCACCTAACTCCAGACTGCAACCAGAAGCCATGTTTATACACCCTCTTTGCAGAAGAAAGCCTGTTAAACCATGAACTCGGGAAGAAAAAGCTACTTTCTTTAGAAAGCACTACAAAATCTTTTTGTGAATCATCACCATCAGCTGCAAGTTTAAATTCCAAACAAAATTGTAAGAAAAAAAGAAAATATGATAAATGCTACTCGGGCACAGGAAAATGTATTTCAGGGCATGGAAATTGTAGTAGTTCAGACGCCACGAGGACAAACATCAATATGTAAGTTTTAGCTGTACCAGATTAATGAAGCATCTGTGGCCATCTGTGAGCCCAGACTCACTTTTCCTATCAGCAATTTATCAATTGTAGCATTCTAGACAAAAAATGGTTTGAGAAATTCTGTTAATGCTTCTTTTTCACATTAGTATTGTAATCTATGTTTATTTAAATGGTGTTCCTTATTTTTGTCATTTTCCCAGCGGTTTGGAGAACAGGTGTTCAGATATAGCTCCAAGCTGTCAAAAATAAAGCTGGCAATGACTTTAACAGACACAGGGCTGAGGAAATACAAGTAAGTTGTAATTTTGAAAAATTAAATGCCACAGAGGATTTGTTACACTACATCATGGATGCCCAGAGGATATTTTAACTTAGATTTAATCATAAACACAAAATGGGATTGTGGTTATGGTGGGATTGATAGTGGAGACTTGGACTTCAGTTCTCTCGTCTTGCATTTCTTTGCAAACCTAAGGAAAACACAATGGATCAGAACCTGTCAAGATTCCTTTTGATCCCTCTCCTGAGGCCAAATTAGGGGAACATTTACTCTAGAGAGACCACTTAGATAGCCTGCTGGGGGAATACCATATCCTTATGCAGCATTTTTCCACTTTGCCCTCCTGACCGTCTGGACAAAATTGATGTGTGGGATCAATCTTTATCACTTATTTTCTCATTGAGCAGCAATGCAAGTTTACTCTGCAGCTACTTCCCAGTATCCTTCAAACATGTACTGGAACAATACGAGAAGATGAACCCTGTTATTTGTAGCTGGGTCTGTAACAGAAACTACATATCCAACTATCAGTTCCTCCTGGGAAGTTCCCGCAGGCCAAGTTTTTCGCTCCTCAGTTGAATAAACTTGTGTAGATTCAGGAGGAAATTCTTATCAGGACTAAAAACAGAGAAGCACAGTGAGTTGTTTTTGCAAAAATGAAAAAAAAATCTTTGAATACTTTCAAAGAAATCATCGTTTCTTGCCAGCTGAATCACCACCAGGTGCTGGCCTATCTTATGGATTAAGCAAGATGAATGAAATACGTAATTTACCACCATTACAACAAGGTATTTTTAAGAGAAAGGAAGACCTTCAAAAATACTTTGTGTGAAACCACCAAGTGACAGTAAAAAACAATGAATACATTCTATTGCTAGCTAAAGAAAATGAAAGATAAACAAATGGAAGTTACAGACACTTTTTTCATATCCAGGTTTTTCAGCATTTCAACCAACTCCAATACAGTATAGCACAGCTAGTATTAAGAGAATTAAAGCTGAATAAAGAATTTCTAACAGATCAAGAGACCCTGAACTGGCATGAGAAAGACTGTAGCAGTCCTTTGGGTGGGTTACTGCTGCACTTCAGGCTATGGTGAAGACAACAATGATGGGCAACTGATAAACAGTTGGGTTTTTCCCTAAAGGGCTTTGTATATGGACTTCATTATTAACATCAGAAGGAATTGTCTAATGCAATCTAAAAAACAAGCGCTATTAGCTGCAATCATACAGCAATAGTTGAGCACACAGCGCTTCCTTCAATGTTTAGAAAAACCAAAGTGACCCGGAGCATGACAGACAGGCGGATGCACCACGCTTGTGAATAAAGGAAGCCAGGAGATGAGATAGATACCTACCGGCAAAAATCTGGCAAGCTGCTTACTTTTTGTTCATACAGCTTGAGAATTTCAGTGTTTCTGCTCAGAAGTACCAAAGCAGTAATTGCACAAATCTATCAGGGAGCTGCCTAAATCGTCCCAGAAAAGGTGAGCACGTGGAACTTCACTCAGCTCCTCCACAAAGCAGGAAAACCTCTCACCACTGCCATGGTCCTGGAGAGATGGATTTCCTGTGCTTTTTGAGTTCTGTCTCTGTATTCCATGTATATTGTATTACTGTGTGCAACCCCTATAAAAGTGTCAAAAGCAAGAATAGGGAGGTTCCAATTGAAAAGTGGCACTGAAACAATTCAGAAAACTGGAAGTGGGAGGTTTTGTTTCTCATTAGCTGCAGAAGGCACAGAGCCAGAAGCTGCTGATGCTGAAACGTGCCAAGGAAAGAGGCATACTGAAAACCCTAATTAGAATCATCACTTACCATCACATACCTGTGCTAACAGAAACGTAGTGGAAACGTAGCAACTGCCTAACACCAGGCTGGTAATTCCTCAGCGAGCCATCTTCCAGGGAAAACAAGCTGCACTGCAGAAACTGACTGAAGATGTCTTTTTTAACCTCAGAAACGAGGACACAACCCTCTCTTCCTGGCTAATTAGAAGTGATTAGCTCTTCCTAAATTAATACACACACTGTACATACACACCCTCGTGTCTTGAACACAACACCCTATGGGGCTGCGCCAGACCTAAAGCAGTGAATTCTTACAGCCACCTGCGACGGGCTTTGCAGAATGTTCTGTTATTCTGACTGAATGCCCACTTTCCCAACAAAGCCATAGAAAATGAAGGAATCAACACTGTGCTTATCAACAGCATTTCCACCCTTGCTGCAGTGCAATACACAGGACCACCAAGACAGTGCAGAGACCTAAAATGCTCTCCCATAAAATCCCATACAGCCCAAAAAATCCACATAAACTAACAGTCTCTGGAGACAGGGAGAAACTGAGACATTATGAAGGCAAACAATAGACAAATTAGTTACAGGTGGGAATCACTGATGAAATACAAAGGTAATTAAAGCCCCTGTCCCTGCTGCCTCTCACCTCCATGTTGTTTTTTTTTTTTCTTTTACAAAATGTCTAATCTTTTATATAGTAAAATAAAATAATGAAACTCAGAACAGGGGACAAAAATTCCTTGTTAGGAAAAGGAGTATTTGCTCTTTTGGAGCACGAATTGCTAATTTTTTAGTTACAATCTTCGTTGTCTGTAAATTGTCTGTAAAAGCCAAAATTAACGGCCAATATACGAGGTAAAGGAAAATTCAATTTGAGATCTTGAGGGTTCATGTAATCAAATCCTATTTTGTATATTGTCTAAACTCTGAAATGCCCCAGCTTTATAAACTGAGTTGCCCATAGTGTGAAAAAAAAAAATTCGAAAAGTATTTTGTCTCTTTTCTCAATTTTGGGTATCAAATCATGTTATTGTTATGCACTCTGTAACTTCAGCATATGTTAAGCACAAAACCTTCCACTGTGAGACCCATTTCTAAGGGCCGGCAAACAAAAACCGGAAACTACTAATAACTGAAAGCTTTGAAAATACTGGGAAAATACTCTGTGATGATGGAAAAAATGATGTTCTCAAAAGAGAAAAATACAAAGTTGACCATTGTCCATTCCAAGTTAAGAGCCACTACTGTCACTTTGTCCCCACCCTTCCTTGCCTTTTTTTTTTTTTGTTATATATATATTTCCATTTTCTGTGTGCTGTTTAAACAATAGTTCATTTTACGAAAGCACACATCTATATATATATTAGCATTATGTAGACTTGCATCACTTGTGCCATGGTACCACTGACAGGCCAACATCATGTGCTATTTGTCAGGCATTCTGTCCAAGAAGCCATTATCACCTACTTTATACTGGTCTGACAAGTACCATCACAACTTCTGTTCCACAACACACTATGGGTCACCACCATATTGATCCCTTCCATATTAAGTATCTGCAGACTAACAAGAAAGTGAACACCTCATGAGATACAGCTATTTTTAAAAGAATAAACATTCAAGACTATGGATTTCCTCGTATTTATTTTTTAACTGTATTTTTCTAAAACATATTAAAATAGAAAAGATGTTCATCTGATTCATACAAAGAAAATACCAATAATAAAATAAGTAATAAAATACTGAAAATATATGAAAGCACCAAAACATTAAAATATTCATATTGGCAAAGACTCTAAGAATATATTTCTGGCAATTTTACAGTAAAGTGCTATTCAATCCGCTCAAATTAAGGAATTGGCATTTTAATAGCATGGTTATTATTATCTTAAGGTTACAAATTACTTTTCTCACTAAGACAACAACCCATTTTGTTGGAAGCAAAGGCATTTGAGTTGCATGCACATAAAAATAACCCAAGTAACAGCTTCATTGTAAGCAGTTAACAATATAAATTGCCAACTCATTGGGAATACAAAATACTGAGAAACAAACTAGGCAGAAATGAGATTAGTGAAAAATTAAGAAAATGCTGATTGGTAAACCATTGCATAAATTAAGAAAGGACAGAAGACTATGCACCAAACATTTCCTTAACCTTGCTTTTTACATTATAGTTTTTTAGTAATCATATTGCTGGCTTTATTAGTTAATTTGTTTATGAACACATTATTTTGAACTGCCCTTTTCTATTTCCTAGAAATTATCCTACATCACCAACGCACTGTAAGCAAACAGACAGAAGCAGAGTATGACCTTTATTTTTCCTTAATAATCACTTCTCATCTATTGAAGTCAGCAGACAAAACTAATAAATCTGTTACAAAGCCAATTTGTAGCAAAAATTAATTCAAGTAACACAATTATTTTAAATTTTTAGATCTCTTAATGAGTGAAAATTTTAAATGTATGAAAGATACCATCAGTATCCTTTTAAGTTTTTATCATTTTAATATACATATTTACAGCAATGAGTACAAAGAATCCTTGTTTAGCAAAGTTCTTTCTACCTTCATGCACCATTTCCACAACAATTTCTGTGAAATGGCAGATGTAATACTTTTATGTTGCCTTCAAGTGTATTTAATCTTCCTAATTTGACTTGCATTTTTCATAATTTTGTATGTAATTAACCATATTGCACAACTCAGAGTAACTTCTTACAATGACTATTTAACAGCCTTTTTATGAACCAATAGTAGGCCATCACAGTGAGTCAACTCCCACACTCCTTCTGTAATACGAATGCAAGTTGCTTTCAAAAAAAAAAAAGATTATGAATAGTGTCTTGTCTTGTGCGTATGTTACTTGGTAAGAAATGTTTACAATAACTTTTCATTTAGAAGAAGCACAAAAAGAAGGAATTTAACCAATGAAAGCAATAAGTCTGAATTCTCAAAATAATTACTAACAACAAATGTCTTCCTTTATGTGCATGTACATACACAGATTACATTAAAAAATCTGCCTGTACTACAGAATTTCTGTAAATTTTTCTGGACGAACAGATTAACTTTAGAATACACTAAGCTGACCGCTTGCATCTTCTATGAGTGTAATTCAGAATGCAAGAATGAATACGAGGAAAAGAAATGAAACATTTTATTTAAAGTAGTTGAAAGAGGAAAAAAGCTAAACAGTCTTAAATAACATTGTATTTGGTTTCCTCCTTCCAGTTCAGTAGATTTTATTGAGTTGTACAGTGAAAATAGGTCCTAGCTTTAACATCTTCCTCATGCCCTATTGTAGTGTCAACTTAAGACAGTAATTTCAGTAATTTTGTTTGCTGGTAATTCATTTCTTCTCTCTCTTTTTTTTTGTTCCAGTAAACTGTTCCTTGTTCATTGCTGTAGGCTCACAAACCTCATTTTGGCAGTTCCAGAATCCAAGTGCAGCACTGCAATCCTTTTTTCTCCAACCAACCATGATAGGCAGCAGCACATCCAGGGCACAGCAATTCCTTTTAGCTTCTCTGGGCATTTGCCAGGTAGAAGCAGAAGGCAGCAACAGTAACTGATAGCAGTGATAAAACAACTGACAACTGCTGGAACCAGAGGCAGCGATTCATCTGCTCTTCAAGTCTTTTATTAATCTGCAGTAAATGAGTTAGCTGAAAATAGAACAGTTGCATTAAGTTAGAATTACTGCACTTGAAAGTACTTGGCAATTTTGAGCTATTTTGGCAATAACAACAAGCACAGAAAAGAAAATAGCCTTCTCACAATGGTCTCTCAGCAAAACCTATCACTACACACTTTGGGAATCTGTTCCACTAAAGGAGCTTCAAATCTTGAGTTATGGATAACCAATACAGCCTGTATCAAGCAGCTGATATCTTTACACTCAGAAGCAAAGGATGCCACTGATGCTCATTGATATACCAGATCTGTATATACACAAGAAGAATGAGCAAAGTGCATCGAAACGTAGTATTTTATTAAATCATTATCATTAAACAAAATAATTAAAATCACTATCACTGATGTAGTTACTTTCAATTGCTGAGTTGTTCAAATAATATAATTTACAAAATACCAAAAAGGTTCAGTAAAAACTCTTTTTATCTCTAGCATATTCTATAATTTTGTTGACTATTCGGCACAAAGGAATACACTATTACCTGTATATGTAAATCTTCATTAGTTTTTGCTGGAATATTAAACGCATTGTCTTTTAATGTCAGAGAAGAAGGCTTACTACTTTCTATGACATGACACCTCAGCCTGTGAAAAGGGAACAAGAACACACACAAAAAATCACAAATTTAATGCAACACAGTATAATTAACAGTAAGCAATCCATCTAAAGTGGATAAAGTACTTGCATAATCAGAATTTAAGAGACAATAATTATAATTACACTACGTTTAGACTAGGTTTAACAAAAAATAAAGGTCAGGTTTGTATTCACCAGTTACTAATGTACACAGCACACTTGTAACCAAATAACAACTCTCTATTGTTTCAGGGTCTGTCTTAAAAAAACCAAACAAATTGCAACATTTGAGAAAGGAACCTTAAGGCCACTCACATGATATAGACTTTATTCAAAAGAGAAGTAACAGATAAGCACTTGCAGCAAACACAGAGCAAGACTTAGGCATCAAGAGTCACAAAATACTTTTTCCACAGTAGTTTTGGCCATGAGGAGGTAAAGGCAGCTCCAAAACAAAAAAAAAAAAAGCCCCCAAAACCTACAGAAAATGCCCAAGAACAATCTAAGGCAAAAAACCAGTCAAAACTGCAGTGAACTTTTGCTAGACATGTTCAGTGATATACCCCAGTGTGACTGGATGAGAGGGAAGAGTAACAGATGCATTTTAAAAAGTCTATCAGGAAATGTACTTTTCTAGTAATACTTCTTCATCACTAAATATCAAAAACACACATATGAGCATGTGATAAGTTTTACAGAAATCTACAAAATTCTGATTTTCCCTAGTAGAACAGGAATACTTTTAATATTGTCTAGTAAATAGTTTTGCATTTAATACGTCTGCTTTCCTTGATTGCTTCCCTCTAGAAAACTCACGTGATACATTCTTATTAAAAAACCAAAGCCTCTATTGTCCATGCGTATTGTCACATGCATTTATATTTTTTCCACTTAGCTCTTAATCAGAACAACAACAACCAAGAAAGAAGAGCATGTGCGGAATACCATGTTATTTTATACATTAAACCCACATCTAATCAGTTAGAGCAAAAGTTTCAGCAATGTGTTTTGATCAGTAAGCACACAAGTGGGTTTGGAGAATCCTTCATTGATTATGATACACAAGTGCTATAAATCAGCTAAATAATAAAAGCTAAAAAAATCCCAAACCCTGTTAACAGAAAACCATACCCTCACCTATGTTCCATCACTTTGGTCCTAGGGACTTCTTTCCAAAACTGGGTCAGTTCTGGTGCACCTGCTCCAGAAGATTGGTCCATTTCTGCTGCCATTATAAGGAAACGATCCTGCAGAGAAGCTGCAAAACCTGCCCTCGGGGAAGGAGAAAAAAAAAAAGCAACAATGTGCTCAGATAAAATGACAGTATTACAAGGAGCACAAAAGCGTTTTGAATGAAAGTGTCATAAAATGAGAGCTTGTTTATTGCAGGACACCAGACATTGACTTACTAGAAATAAAAATAAGGAAGTCATTCTCTAAAGCTCAATAACTCTGATTACAGTTTTCCCAAAATTGTATGGGTTCATTCTAACGGCACTAGTTTCATCTGAATAGCTCCAAGACAACCCAAAATCTTGTAAAGAATGTATTTTCCAGCAAATTCACCTGCCCCTTGCAACAATTTAGGAAACTGATGTCCTGCAGATAAACTCCCACTGTAATAATGAACAGGCGAGACAAGAGCCAGTCAGACTTTTTGTTTTTTAAGACTAGAAACAGAATGGGCTGCAGACAACAGCTGCTTATGCCTGAGTGGAGTAGTAATCAGTACAGGCAGTTACTCAAATGCTTTCTGACATCCATGTTTTTTTAACAAATAGTAACATTCTCATACAAGAGTCAAGCAGACGTGGGTATCAGTCAGTCTGACACACCCACAAGCACACGCAACCATCAGTGTTCTAGAGCATCATTCTAGTAACACAACTCGCCCAGATTTCTTACAAATTTTATTTTAAGTTTTTACTTACCACCATGAAGAGAGACTATTATATCTAATGATGTGCCAGGTTCACAGCTGCTGTTACTGGGTTTAACCCTGTACTTTTCAGGAGCAGTTGTTCTCACCTATAAACAAGAAATATGAAGGATACAGTTAAGTGCATGCACAAACTACAATTGCTTCATAACTTCTCTCATTCTGTAATAACTAAATCCCCAAAAGCTTGTACATTAGAAGTCTCTAAAATACATCATTTTGTAGGTGTAGTAACTCTTGCATATCCCTTTTTTCTTCAACTGCTTTTAATCTTTGTTTTCTTGCATTTGCTATTTTTCTTTTGCATACATGCTTTAAAACAACCAAGAACATATCATAATTTTAATATGAAAATATGAAAACTTTCATTATTTCAATGTGCAGAGAATGCAAAAAAAGGGAAAAACCCACAAAGATGCAAGTAAACTCAGTGTTTCTGAAGCAAATATAACTGTATGAATTCCTTTGATGGTACATTTGCAGATGGATCTGCAGCATTTTGGAGCATTATTAACTTGTTTCCAGCCAATATTTAAAAAGAAAAATTCTAAAAAAAATGACTTATCAATGCCCAGGCCTTTCTTTTTCAGGAAGCATTACCCTCACTAAAAAACTAACCATCACTTTAGCTCTTTTTTAGTCAGTGATTCAAAGATTTGTAATAATTATCCTCTTTGAGGTGGTACATTATAGGCATAAATTCAGCCAAATTTCTTTGATCTGCCTCAAACATAACAGCACAATAAAAAAAATTGCCTGAAAAGTGGATTAAATAGGATTTCTTCCCCCTTACACAAAACTAGAAAAAGCTACACATTAGCAAAAGCAAACCAGGCCATACATAAAACACTTACTTTAAAAGCCACTACGTTTTTAGTGACGTTTGTGAGAACTATCAAACATTTTTTCTCTCCACTTTCTTTGGATCCAAAATATAGCTCTTCTGCTGGGCTAATAGGAAATTTAGAAAGAATTAGCTTCTTCAGATTATCTTTACAATATATCATAGAAAAAAACCTGACCACACCTCCAGGAAAATAAAATACTTCCTCCCCTGCAGCTACAGTCGGCATAAACAAATTTTCATCAAAAAAAGGGAAAACAAAAAGCAGAAATTTTGTAGTGAAGCTCAGGGTTGACTCATGACAAGCGGAACTAGCTGTCTCAGCTGACTACTGCCCTTGACTTCTGCCCCAGCAGGAATAGCCAACAGATATATAGGGTCAGCCACTGCATCTCTGGGCAGTGTGTTAAGGGAAAGCATTGTTTAAAATTTTAATTTCTGCTCATTTTAAGGAATAAAAGGTGTCACAGACAAGGAGTAAATTTCCACCTTGAACACCTATCCTTGTAATAGAAGTAGTGCACACAAAAAAGAAGGCAGATATCCACAACTGGCAATCATTTCAACCACCACAGCTAAATTCACTTGTACTTATGAGTCAGTCTTCAGATACTTGTGGTGTCACATGCATAAATACCTTGTTTTTAATATTCTTGTGCAATTAAGAGAGTCATGCATGAAATATTTTAAACCACATCAAACTAACACAACTCATTTTGGATAAGCATTCAAGTGAACTAGTAGGTAAAAAGTAGGACATGCTCATATAATACAAGTTGAAAGGAAACTTGAGTAGCAAGTGAAGGACTTTTCTTTCATTATGTCACGAGGAGCACGCAAAGAACTGCCGTACTACTCCGTACTACAGAACTGCATATTCTTTTTCAAAACATGTGACTTTTTTCCCCATGTCCCCTTTTTAGAATGCCAATTTCAGGTTAGTTTGACCTCCTCCTCAAAAGACCTAATTTCACAGTAGCAATCCTTCTCTCTTCTCACTTAAAAGAGTGAAGAAGCTGAGAAGAAAACCCTTTGGTGCTGTAGGGCAAGCCTGAACACCCATGCCGGAAGCAGATTCCAGTGGTGACTGTGATGTTGGGGTGCTGATGTTTTACAATGCATTAGTCAGTCCACATGATAAGACTACTTTTGTGGTGGGGAAGAAGGAAGTGTGCCAAATAAGGTAGAAACCAAAAAATGGGTGGGTTTAAAACAGCTTCCCAGGGTAATTCTCTCTCATTCTCCTCTCAGTATTTTTGCATTTCCAAATTCTCAATGTAAGTAACCAGGGCTAGGGAAGGGAAGGACTGTAGATACAACATATTTTAGCTATGGTAATACTGTCCCTACTGCGGCTGTGTGTAAGACTGATTGCAAGACAGCATGAACTATCATCATAACAAGCCACAAAAAGAGATCATGGGATGGAACATTCTGCCAGAGCCATTCTGATCTTTCTTGTTCTACCAATTGTGGCCATTAATCAGAGGGGAAAAAAAGGCTTGGGGGCCACCACTGTATGGCTCATCTCTGTGAAATCAAGTTCCACAGTGCTAGGGGGAGGGTAGGGGGTGTAGACAGTAGAAGGGTGGGCTGTTTAAACAAAGATCCAAGCTTTTTAATTTTTACAGAAGCACAAATTTATTTACTCTGATGTGTGTGACACAACCAGCTTGTACTAGAAATTCTTGTATCACAACACACCATGAGTTGCTCTTCTGCCAGACAGTGCAAGGAAACTGCTGCTTTTTGTCTAACCAAACAAATTCATTTATTGAGGAGAAAAGTCAGAGGCAGCCTTTCATTGAAGGCAGACAAGGCATATACAACAGTGGTCGGAATGAGGGAGGCAGCTGATTCATGAGCATGACTACAAATACAAGGAACAAAAGAGCACAAGGACCCAGTTTTGGTCCATGATTTTATGGTGCCAGAGCTGCAGAGCCTCAGTTGCTGGGTCAGGCTCCAGGCTGCTCCTTTCAGAGGGCAGTGCGGGGAGAGCAGTAGGGATGCAAGTTGATCATGGTGGCAGAGCTTATGGTCTCTGTAATATGTGCCTATAACTGGTTACAAAGGGCACTATATGTTATTGGTTGAATCAGCTTCAGTTCAGTGTCCTGAGAATCAGGGCAGGAAAATGAAAACTAATTTATACAGAGGTAGAGCATTAAGAAAGAGCAACAGCTGCACTCAGGAGTTTAAAAAACAAACCAAACAAACAGCAAGGACAATGGAGACACCAGTATTTTATTTTCCATGACAGCAAGACTACAAGTATGAACACCTCAATACTTGATTAAGTTTACTCTTCCATGGGGTGCAGTTCATGTAAGTTATTTCTATTCAATGGTAGCTTGAAGTATTTTAAGAGAAAAAGGTGCCATTTCTGGGGGGTGTTGGGGGTATTTTTGCTTGTTTGGGTTCTTTTTTTGTTGTCTGCTTATGATTTTTGCCCCTTTTTTTTTAAATTAAAAAATGGATGGAAAAACACATTTACATTTGTCATTGTCCAAGAAAATTTTTAACGTTCTTTTATAATCACAATTCTGCACTCTATGCCTCAGTTTCTTGTATGGCAAGACAAAGGCTATATAGAGGAGGTTTTTAATTTCAAAATTAGGAAAAATTTACAAATACAAAATATTTTTATGCTAATGAGCATGTCATGATTCAAATTCATTCCAAAACTAATTCATTACAGCACTTAAAAAGTTAGCTAAGAAATTACCTAAAAATTAGATATTTTCTTCATTCATCTAATAGCAAACTGAAAGTGAAAATAGAAGTTAACATCTAAATAAAACTCTAAACAAGCATCTTAACCTAAAAGGCAGTGAAAAGAGAAAGTGATATTGGCTAATCGATTCATATTTCCTAGTTTAACAATAAAAAGCAAATTAACTACAAGATGTAGCATCTTGGATGACAAAACCTTCTGGGTATATATGTCATTTACACAGAGACCTTTCCACACAAAATAAATTGGACCCATTCATTAATTTTAACTGGGCAAACTACTAGTGTAGACAGTTATACCATCATATGCTAAAAGAATTCAAGCAAGATTTAATCGTGAAAACTGTCTTGATAAAACACTGGGTTTTTTAAGCCAGTGGTCTCATTACAGATAAGCACAGGTTTAACTTAGTCAGATGGCTTCTCAATATAAATGAAACACTTCTACAATTCTATGGAATATACACCTATTAGTACAAAAAGTATGCCAATCTCTGGTGACATCAAAAGACACTAAAATCTTGTAAAACCAGAAAAATTCTTTGAGCTTTGTAAAAATCCTTCTTAAAGAGTTGTTTAGAATTTGTTTTCCCCTAATAGTCTGAAAAAGGTTTATCTTGAAAACCAACTAGTTCAGTACTCAAGTGTCCAAGGCACATTGCAAAAAGAAAATCAAAGAAATTATTACCTGATATGTAATAAAGGTCCTTTAAAAGTGGTTAATGCTTTCTTTGCATTTTTTGGTTTGACCTCTGTTTTGTCAGTTTCCTCTGATTTGGAAATTTGTTCTATAGAATTCATCTGAGTAAAAATGATAGTTATAATGATTAACTAGAAACCTGGATTACACGTTACAGAATCATGCAGGTATTTCAAAGAACATGATGAGGCTTATTTCAACAGTTCACATATTACAGACCAAGCTTAATATATATTTATTCCCTGAAGCTGCTTGGAGCCCACTGAATAAAATGATTTACTACAGAAGTTACATAACACATTAAACATACATGAAACAAAACTTCTGCTTTGGTTTTCTTCCATGTATTTTCCTGATACCCAGTTTGTTATTTTAAAACTCCAGACATACTAAGTTACAGCACTTCAAATATCTAAGATTATAAAGCACTGGTATTATTAACCCACTGCAAATGACAATTAAAAACAGATGCCCCAACACAATCACTGTTACACTGAACAGAAAACACAGTAACAATTCCACACTTCATTGCATTGCAGGGCTGCTAAACATATCTTCATTGCTTTTAAATGAAACTCTGAAGTATTGCAGAACATAAACAAAATAATGCTGATTGAATTGGTGCTTTCAAAACTGCAGGTACGTCTTAGGTTCTGAGGGTTTTCTTCTATAATATTAGGAAAATACATGCAAAACAGGGCAGGTGCTGGGGGTGTGCAGAAGACTGAAAGAATTAGTGACATCATGATTCCAGATCAGCTGGCTGAAGAGTTTGCTTAGTTTCCTTTTTATTCCACATTTAATTCCACAGAGAAAAGATATGAAGCGAATTCAGTTCATGCAAGTTTGAGATATAGGAATGAAAGGAACACAAAACTTTATATGAAATAGGCTGTACAAAAAGAAACCACACAGCAACCTTTTTTTTTATAATTATATAAAAGTGATAGTAAAAGGTTAGTGTGTAAATACACTGCACTAGTTATATGTTGGGCTTTGTTCTATATAAACTACCAGAAAAAAATATTACTATAGAGCACAAAAGTGGAGGCATCGACAGGACAGGCACTTATTAACCAAGTTTATCACTCATGATTCCCTGTACTGAAAAAAAAAAACTGAGTAGCACCTTGATTACACCATATAAAAGTGAAAACAGCTATTTGCTTTATGTTATTTCAAGAGTAAAAAGAGTAAAAAAACCAAAATACCTCAAGTAAGTAGAAAGCTAAGTCACCCAAGCAAATTAAAAACCAACAAACACTAAGGCTTTTTAAGCACCAAAGACAACTCACACATTGAGCTGAAATTCTCCATGTTTCCATGTCTGAGGATCACAGCTTGAGAAATGTGCTACAAGCAAAACAAGCTACTGAGTCTAACCATGGTTATGTAATGTTTCCTTTTGACCCTACGGTCAGTGAAATTATCTTTTTTCTTTTAAAGCTGGCCAAGTTGCAAATAACAGCTGGACTACTTACTGAGCTGTGCATTTCAAATTTTTCTGACAAACTTGGAATGGTAAATGAAACTCTATTCTACTCCATTAAACAGAAGTTTTGCAAGTCATATTCCAAAATTAATTATGGTAATAAAGTGGTGAATTTCAGATTTTTTCTACTATTTTCAAGAGCAATATCCCCAATTACTACCACTGAATATTCCCAAATATCGCTACATATGAACTTGTGTGAAACAATGCCCTTTTTTCTGGATAAGCAACACTGCAGGAAGATTATGTTGCGAAACACGATTGATGGAGTAGGAATGCAATTTCTCCTGAGAATAAATGAAAACATTTATATGTTGAGATTTTATCAATAATTTAAGAAAACAAATTAACATCCGGTAGAGCATAAATATTTAACTTAGTATTTTTTCATGTACATACTGATTTAAGTATCTGAAAAAAGATATATTTCAAATGTACACACTAGATACTCCAAGACTAAAAATAGACCAACTAGAAAGACAACCATTGAAAACAAAACAGAAACTTTTTTCATTTTACTGTACAATTCACTGTATTCCAAGAGATAGACTAAATATTTGGTGCATATTTTCCACATGCTGAAGCATCAAACTTAACAGACCAAGAGTTAACGCTGAAATTGCAATTATAATTTTTCAGTTTTCCTGAGTTCTTTTGTCAAATTGGAAGACAAAAAAACTGTTAAAAAACCACAAAACAAAGACAAACAACTAACCAAAATTATATGCCTTTTGTCCTACTTTGTAACCATCTAGCTAGTCTGGCCTAAATCTTCAGTCAGATACCTTTTTCTGATTAACGTTTTGTGGTTCATTCAGCTCCCCAGTCTCCTTGGTGTCTGCATCCATCTCTTCTTTACTTTCATGCTCATCTTCACTTGTAATGGGCCCATTTTCACATAACGGAGTTTGAAAATCATCATCAACCAATGGAGGATAACTGTACTTGAAAGAATCCTAAAAGATAAGGAGATTTATAAAAGATGAGTTATTTAAGATGAGAAGTACCTTCCCTAGGATTTTCTAAAATGCAGATACTGTAATGGGTTTTTTTTCACGTTACTTTTATGCTTCATTTATCTATTTCAAGTTGCACCCCTGTACAGGACAGTGACACTAACAATTTTTATTTTATCATCAATAGACAAATAAATACAGTCAGCCAATGAAGCCAGTAAACTGTATCTGTTATTTATATTCACAGCAGAACTGCAGAAGCTGGTCTATCAAGGATCAGCATTCAGAGTCTTACTGCTGAAGTTCTCTTAGTTCCAGAAAATGTGGTTTAAAACTTATGACAGCTATTTCTAAAAATATTCAAAAAGTGATGAAAACCATCAGTTGTTCCTTGTACATTAGTTTCATAATAGCTAGTTCAAAAAAAAGGAAATAAAACCCAGAACCATGAAACAACCCCAAATAACCCCTGAAGTTTAATCTAATCTGTGGACCTTCCAGCTTCCCCTTATCCAAACCAATAAAAAGCCTTTTCACTCCCTTCCAGGATATGATGAAAGGCATATGACAAAGTGACCTTAATAGAGGGAAATGAATTTTCCTGCACACTTTACTTGGCCTTGTTAATCCATGTTGCTGGAGAGCTTCAGCAGATGAACAAAAATCTCATCAGTGGGATAACGCTAAGTCCCATACTTCACAGTCACAGTGCCTACGTTTCAGTGACATGGGTATATATCTACTAACAGGGTGAAAACCTCAGCCAGGTAAACAAGGCAGATTTATTCAATGCCTGATTCAAGTCCATTCTATAGGCTTATGGATCTTTTTTCAGCAGATCAAGAGAATTCATGCTTCTATTTTTGGCAATTTTAGTAGAGATGTCTTAATTATAGCACTGATATTTTCAAAGATTACATGTACACAGTGGCCATGAAGTCATATGCAAGCTTAGTCCTGTCTTAACTTCAGGCCATTGACCCATACAAGGTACTTCCAAGAAAACAACCTGTGGGCTATCAATTTAGATACCCAGGTGAAGAGCACAGCTGTTGCACACATTATTCAATATTGGTCCAGTTGAGAGAATCTTGATCAATTCATCCTTGTTAAATCCATCTCCTGACAAAGAACGACTGCGCAAAAACTACAAATGAAAACCCTACTCTGTGTACATGTCTTACATCAAAATGTATACTGTACGTACAAAAGCCTTGCAGAAAATATTACTGAAGAGGTAACAAATCTCCCTGGTCAGTCAGAAATGTGCATGCCTTAGGAACTGGACTGTTCCATCATCTTGACTGTTCCAACAGCTGGAAATGGCAGAATGTGTGATACAATAGATAGGAAAGCCAGAAAACACTGAGTTAGTATACATTTATTACTAAAAATAGTATTACCAAGTGGCTCTTGAGCACCTAGCCCTAATTTTCCAGGCTGGGTAGCATTAGCTTGCTCCTAGATCTGCCTTTGGCAATTTTGACAAGCTCTCCAAAACAAACTTGCTGTAAAAGAAAGTGACCTCTGTGCACTATGGACAAGAACAACTCAAAGCCAGGTACAGAGTGTGTAGCATGTACGGATTAACAAGATGGTTAATAGCCACAGTCAATAGACACTGGTGAGGACTTGAACGGAACTTAGATCAAATTCATATTCCAAAGTCCACAAAATCCAAGTTTCTCTTTTCCAAAATTAGTTTTAATGCTTTTGATACTCTGTAGACACCTTTGTCCCCTAGTTGTCTAAAATCAAGCATGCAATATTCCTTCTTTCTCAGCTGGCTGACAGTCAATCATAGAATTTTAAAGCTAAGGAGAGTTTCTGATTCATCTTTTGAGTGACACTGAGACAGACTTAAAACATACTTAAAGACAGCTTCACTGAGACACTGAAACTCAGAGGCTTCCAACAGAGACAAAGAACAGTTCCCTCAGTTAAGCAAAGTAATCACTGGCTTCAAGTTCAACATTATTAATGCTATAGATTTTGTTTGTTACTTCCAGAACTGGTCTCTAACATTCTTCTGGAACACAAGGAACATAAGTGAAGCAGAATCTAGGTATCTCCCCAAATTAACCAGCCAAATTATCTGTTCCCCTAGTTGTGGCAACACCTGGCTCTTCAAAGTTGGATCCTAGCAGGGGACACAGCAGGAAGAAGATGACAATACAGCTACTGTATTGAATACAAAGGATGCATAGATATGCTGTGCTCTTCATTGGCATTATACGTGTTGCAAATGTGAAGATCTGTAACTAAACATGTGGACATCAAATATGACAGAAAGAGAATTTCAAGGAGGAAAAAAAAAAAAGAATTCCCTCAAAAACAAAACCAATTACTTGAGAGAAAAATGGAAGGAATCAATTTGTGCAAGTCAGATAGTGCATTTTAAGAAAGCCAGGCCTGACAATACTAATAATGGTGAACTGTACTTTAGTTGCCTCAAGAGAAGCCAAGGTTAATCACATCAAGAAAAGTTAAATTCTGAAAAAAGGTCATTAAGTTGTCTGTTGTCTGATCACTGAAAAACTCCTTGCTATCAGAGAGATGCAAAGATCCTTCTCTACTGTATATACTGAAGAAAACTTAGGAAGAAAGATCTGGAGCAAAATTTTGGAGTCTCAGTATTTGCTAACAATGCTTTCAAATTATGACAGCTCTCAGGTTAAAAGCTTAAAACACCCATCAAGTGAAACTCAGTAGTTAGACAAAGCATGTGCTGGTTCAAAATACAGGGGTCTTGATATGCAGACATACAACTGTTTTTCTGAAATTGTCAAAACCTCTGGAGTTCTTGTTAGGCAAATTTACTATTATTCTACTACTTTATTTCTGCCACTGCAACTTCCTACCCCAGACAAAAGATTTGGATAATCTGCCTCCATGATTCTGAGACTTGTCAATGCTCTCAGAAGATGGGCAACATGGAGCCAGCTTGATCAACAATCACTAACCAGCAATGAGACCTTTCAGGCCCAAGGCAGGGTTAGAAATAACTCTTAAGATTGCATGTTCCATCAGATGCTTCAGAAGGCTATTTTGCAAAACCACAAGTTCTTTCTCTAAAGACAGAATGAACTATTAGGTAAGATAATCTAAGAAGCAGATATGGGATACACTCCACTTTAATGAGGAAAAAAACTTGCCCCTCTATTGCAACAACAGGACAATACCAGAGAAGCCAGGCCCAGAACCACTGCTAAACAACATTCAATTCCTTACTGAAGTCACTTCAGACATCATCAGCCCTTCCCTCAATTTCCTCAGTTCCCCTTCCCACTCCTGAAATTCAGCAATTTCAGCTTTCTTCCAAATGAGGAAGTTCTTATGTGAGAGTGGGAAGTTCGGGCAGCAATCTTCTGTGGAGAAAAAGGGTATCTTTTCTCAAGAGTCTCATGCAAAAGCACTTTTTTGCTTTGACTGAGATTAGCACCCTTTAAAATCAAGGTAACATTCTTTTATGTTCCCCAAACAAGTTTCATATGTTCTGGCCACAATAACACTACCCTGAATTCATATAGAGAGGAACATGGCCTCCCCTACTATTGCTGAAACACAACCCTCTTTTTCTCCATATTGTTACTGCC
The DNA here is from genome assembly GCA_013397895.1 of Origma solitaria. Classification (NCBI taxonomy): domain Eukaryota; kingdom Metazoa; phylum Chordata; class Aves; order Passeriformes; family Acanthizidae; genus Origma; species Origma solitaria. The sequence continues at coordinate 352,653 of VZRL01003898.1, read as the reverse complement.
ATAACGCCAAAAGTACTTCAGAAAAGAAAAGGCAGAAAAAGAAAAATTAAAAGTAACGCCCCTGCAGTGGGCTTATTCTATATCCATAAATGGGCTCAACATTTAAAAGCATCATTTTTCTGCAAATTTATTACTAAGATTATGCAATACTGTTCTACTAGCTTTGTGAAAAGCGAAGCCTGTTGTGCAAGATGCTTTTGTTCCACTCTTTAGACTGCACTAGAACTGGATTCTGGTTTTGTTAAACGGATGCTTCTTGTACCATTTTTGAGCCCTACTACACTCTTTGAAAATAATCTTCTACAGCCCTGTCCTAAAATGCAGCCCTAGAGACAACAAAGGAAAAATAGCTACAATATAACTATCTTTAGTGAATCATAGCTTTGGAGCAGGACTAGAACTCTCAGAGGACCATGAAACCTACTTTCTGTTCATAGAACTTGTTTCATAAACAAACACCATCTCTAATTCATCAGGGAGGAAAAAAAGTACAAGGAAGAACGACACTTAAAACAGATAATTTTTCTTAAAGGTCTGAAAAACTAAGTGGTTTCCAGTGACTTATAGGGGGACAAATGATTCAGAAAAGATAATTCTGTATTTAAGAGTGCAGACACCAAATTCTCATGAAGTTAACCTACTTTATATTACTGTGATTTTAAAATTATCATTGGCAAAACAACGTCAAGGAATCTCACATCTGTGAGGGGCCAACCCTCAACCCCACATATGGGATTTATAGAGGTGTCTCAGTCTATCACAACAGGAGCATGAAATATTATACTTACAGTTCCACCCATGTGAGGTGGCAGATACTCTCCACTGATGTATTCCTGAATGTCACTCTTGTTTGTGAACTTTAACATGCTTATTGCTTCTGGGCCAAGCCAACCCTTCACAATTTTAAAAGCAGCTTTAAAAGACAAAACACCAAACAAAACAAAAGTTGTCAGGAAGGGAGTTTTGTTATTTTGTTTGTTTTTGTAGGTTCCTTTCAGTGTATTGGTGGACCTTATATAACACAAACAATTTACATCCCTGAAGATATAGTGGAACCTGCTCTGAAAATATCTATTATAATTGGGATAAACAGTGCAAGGAAAAAAGTATTGTTTACAGAGAAAATGGAAAGAGTGCCTTTGATTTAACTGACAACTCTCTTGTCTTGGAATTTAGCCCTTGAAGTACTGAGCATGTAAAACCAATTATATTTCGAAATCTGAGTGAAGGAGGTTGGGAAAGATATCTATACATTCTTCTTAGCTAAAATGTTTTTCTGATTTAAGGGCTATTTGTTTAGATCTACAAAGCATTTACAAAAACCATTGTTATTTCAGTGATAGTAAAACATGAATATGCAGGAAAATATAAAGCCAGCATAAAAATACATATTCATATGGCAACAATAGAGGAATAGCATATTTATCCCGTATGTTATAGTTACAGATAATTATTGAAGTAGCCATATCAAAACAAATGCAAGCACATCAGTGTCCAGTGTCAGGCATTGATCTTAAACCAGCATTTAGCGTATTCTAGTTTTTAGCAGGTTACCATCACCACTGATAACAGGTTTCCTGAAAGGATTATAGTTAGAAGCAATCAGGGAATAGACTATATATCAAGGTGTCCCAACCATTAAAAACAGCACAATGAATACAGACTTCATGTAAAGTATGATCCAAAATACAATGATAGAAGGAAAAGTAAAAAGTATGCAGCCTTTAAACTGACAGATTTAAAGATGTATGTTTAACAAACTTCATTATTCGGCTGTATCTACACAGAGCAGAAAAATGCTTCCTATTTATGCCACTAAATTTTAAATGTTATTATAACCTGAAAAAAAAAAGGAAACAACAACTTACCATTCATTATCCATGGCATTTCAAATATTACTATCTTTGCTGCAAAGAAAAAAAAATCTGAATACCAAGTGCTAGGTATTTCTCTGTTTAAGAGCAAGCACAGTAATAATATTCATGTAAAAGGTAAATATTCACTTTTACAAACATCCATGTTCACTTCCCTGTAAAAGCAATTTTGTACAAACCTATTGCTGTTGCTATATAGAAATATTAGCTTTTTGCCTGGACAACAGATAATGAAATTCCAAGTTATATATTTTTATATACTTCCTAGGATATTACCTTTCTGACATATTGTTACTAATAACTCATGTCCCAAATGAGAGAAAGGCAAGATCTCAACCTGACCTAGAAAAGCAACTACTGAACAGAAGAATGTTTAACAAGTTTATTCAGCACCTCCTACTTCACAAATAAACAAATAACTATATTTGTTATAACTATTGTATATCTATTTTTTCAAATGTTCTTTACTTTAGCATACAAGTTTGAAAACACTTAAGTGTCCCTTTTTTTTCTCTTGAATGTCAAAAAAGAAAAACAGTCTTGCACTTGCCTTTAAGTTTGATATTTGATCAAAGCTTTGAATTTTGATCACCAAGCCGAAATTGAATATTCAGAATTTAAGTGGTTGCTGTATGGAATTTCAATATTCACAGACATTTTCACCTAAAATTTATCACATATTTAAGATGAACTAGCAAAAATTATGCAATGTTTGCCTATGCATAAAAAATTAGCAGGCAAGTATGCAGGGTTTCCTAAGTGTGCACACAAAAATGCCTTATTCATTTTCAGAATAAACCATTGCCCCCAAATTTTCTAGAACCATTCCTTCACCCCTGCAGGCTCCTAAAGGATAAAAACTGTCATGAAAGTTTGTAAAGCTTCTACCCAAGTAACAAGGAGCAAAGGAAAACTGGCCAGTACCATTCTATTACATGCTTATGTTACTTTTTACTATGTACAAACATATATTAGATTATTACTTCACAAAAAGACAGTTGAATTTTGGTGAACATAAAGCTTATTTGCAAGACAAAGTTGTGCCAAGAATATCCTGACTCTAACATTCACATGTTCCATGAAGCTACCCCAGAAAAACATGGAAAAAACCCTTTATCTTCACCATCTTCTATCATATTATGAAATGCTTTTGTTACACAAGTCTACAATGCTTAATATTTAATACACAATACTTACTGAGGAAGTTTGGGTAATAATCTGTAAAACAGTTGACAATAAACCGGACAAAATCCAAGTCCTAAAATAAAACCACAGCATAAATGCAGTGCAAACCAAAATATGGAAACCACAGGCTTAGTTAAGGCATTTAATGAATATCACAAGACAGTTATATTATAGCCAACTATGTTCAAATTTTACACACACTAAAACATAATCAAAACAAAATGCAAGGCTTTCTCCTTCATTAAACTGCTGCAGAATTGTGGTCACATTTCCCTTAAGGATCTAAGAAAGAAGTCAACAGACCAATGATCAGTTCAATAACTAAGATATCTGAACTACTGCAGAGTATCAACAGGATTTAAGATGTGCAGGAAAGATACAGGGAAAATAAACCTTTAGCACTAGAGAAGCTTGACAGATGGAAGAGCACTCAGTATACTGAATTTCCCTTCAGTAATTATCTTGCATACTGTTCAATATACTGCTGCACTCAGCACTGTATTTCCAAAGGAACAAAAAAAAAGGTTTTCCTTTGAAGAGAGTTGTTGGGTTTAGTATTAGGTGATGTGATGCAGAGAAACTGAGCAGAGACGGCACTCCAAAGAGCTGGTTGTCTACCACCCATTTTCAGGATGCCTCTATCCAAGGAGCAACTGCACAGAAATAGCACAGTCAGTCTCCTTTGCAAAATCCAGGTATAATGGAACTGGCTACATGGTAAAAGGGCAAAGAAGGTCTTTTATGAAACAGGTATAGAAATAAAGTAAGAGATACCTTAGCACAATAAGGTACTCAGGTGGGAAGCCTGCCATGAGTACTTTCACTAGTCCTTTTACCAGAAGTGACCACTACTACTGCTTTCAGAAATAGTACAGAACATTTCTGGCTGAGGATCCAAAGCCTGTCATAACAGTAAGAATGGGGAAGGGGCTCCTAGGGTGATGTAAACAAACTATTAAAACATTTGTGGACAGAGTTTAAAAAAACCCTGAAAACTAACACTGTGTAAGAGGACTACCCAGAACCTGAAAGCTTTTTAAGTGGCTTCAGCAACTAGAAACTAACTGAAAGCTTGACATCTTTACAGGCAGAAGTCGGACTCTAATAGAAGCATTTATCTCAACTGTGTTGCTTGTACCAAATGCAGTATCTTTCACTTAAGAGCATAAACACAGTGATAGAATGATTAGAATCTCCATTAATCAGGATGCTGCTCTCTATTTTGCTGCCTATCCAAAAGCAGCACTATTAGACAGCAGAAGGATAGACTGTTATTTTGATGGAAGTCTGGAATTAGAAGTGCAGATTTCACAGACCGTTCAATAACTGCATCTATTCTAGTTACCTGAACTGATGCTACAAGCCATGGACTATCAGAATTATCTCCTGCATACGAGTGATAAGAGTGATATAGTAGAGGTCCATAGCAATGGAACAAACAAATGAGGCATGCTCTGGAAAAGAACTCAGAGATCCATGCTCTCTTTCTTTTAGGATAAAATTTATCAATTACTCCACATGGCTACAAAAAACCATTAAAAAAATATTTGTGTTCTGTCATAAACATACTAACTGCAAAGCAAGACTGTACAATGGGACAGTTACAGACAGCACTTGAGCTTTTGTTTCTATGAGTCTCAAAGAAACAAAGGGGAAAAAAGCTGTTTGAGGATACACTCCACAAAATCCAAATCAAATTAATCTTCCACATCAAGGAGATTATTACAATCCTTTACTCTTGTTATATAAAGCTATGGCTCCAGTACTATCTTTAGGAGTATGGATAGACAGCTCTCACTGCACAAGTAAGAGCACCAACCTCACAAAACAGAATCACACCATACTTATTTTTCAAAATACCTCTTTATAAGCTGATGACCCCGTACTGCAGAGCTGCAAGGTCCTAATACAACATTAATAATCTTGCCTATGCTAAATATAAACAAGTTTTTGGAGTTGGGTTTGGGGATGGTTTTTTTCCTTATATTTAAGTTCATTCTTGCCAACCACCACCTCAAAAAAAAAAACAAACCCACAAAGAATAAGATACAAATTTCAGCCATTCCTGTAGTAACAGAACAGCATGGCACTTGGTAAGAAAAATGTAACTATTCTATAGAAACACATTTTGTTTTTTAACACCTAGACAATCTGTGAAATTTTTAGTTACTAGATTAAATCAATAAATATGTGCTGATAGGCAAGATCTCAACCTTGCAATCTAAACCAGCTTAGATCCAGCTCAGTGACCAAACTAAAAGCACGCTTTTACCATGTTGCAGAAGTCAAAGTTTAATAAGTAACAAAAAATTTTGGAAACTGCTCATGTAATGGGGAAAAGCTCTGCATATCACTGATCTCAATGATTGTTAAGTTATTTAGGTGTCAAGGACTGTACAGGGACTTCCCTTTTTCAAGGAACACAGTTTAATTAATTCCAAAAGTAATCAAGACAAGACAGTAAAAATACTTACTATGTGACTGATTCCAGTCTCAGCCATGTCAAATACTACTGTTAAGGGCTTTCCATGATCTCTCTTGGCATAATGTTCTAACCAAAAAGCAACCAGTTTCTTTTTGTCAAGTTGCTGTTTAGGATCTCTTGTATGATGTTTCACTTTGAACCAAACTTGAACAAAAACATACACAAAAGTTGAAATAAAAGAAACAAGCTAACAGAAAACATCAAGCAAGTAACTATACAGGATGCACTGGAATGTATTAACACCTCTAAGTTTGTATTTTACATTTGTCCTGATTTTGTGCCCACTGAACAGCCAGAAAAACAACTGCACACCTCTTCACAGACCCCACTTTCCTAACTCACTTTTTTAAAATTGTAACTTTTTAAAAATTGAAAATACAAATAATTACACCCCAGAAGAAATATTAAAGTGGAAAAAACACTTTTTGTGTATTTAAAGACTACTTACCTAGATTACCATTTCATAATTTAAAATTAAAATCACATGGTCTTCAGACAATATTATGTTCAGTATACATTCTAAGTATTGCTGTAAAATTAATGTTTCCTTTTCTGTTTAGGTTTCCTACAGCACTGCAGTTGATGTGTTTTGAAAAACTATTTATACACACATTAAGAATTATATAAAAAGCAACATATCTTTCTAAAAGAAAATGAAAAATTCCAGGAGGTGAGCAACATGGTATAAATGAAAGCCCAGTACATATTCTTCTGGAATAAAAAAAAGTCATAGAGAGACTTGTTTTTCCACAAAAAAAACCCAACAAAACTAAACAAAAACTGCAAAAAACCAAAAAACAGAAAACCCCAAACAAACAAACCCCACCCCCAAAAACACAAACAAAAAACCCCAAACAAAAACAAACCCAACAACAACAACAACAAAAAAACAAACCACAGGCATAATTCAAAGTAAAAGACTTTATAAAAATGTCTGAAACCAAGTTACTGATTATACGATAAGAGAGAAAAGAAATATTCAGGGCAGTAATGTGAAGAGCAGCTTTCTACTACTTTTACAAAATCAAAGTTAGACAAGCCTGAAAATAATTTTAGATATGCTCAATATTCTCCTCCCTAAAACTTGGAAAGTTCTTAGTAAAAAACTAGATTTCTTCTCCATGTCTTTTACTTCCAATCGCAAAACCAAAGTGAAAAGTACTTTGTTTCATGTAAAGAAACAAATGGTTTTAAATACAGCATGTGAACTAGACTGTGTATTTCAAGATTAAAAGAAACCCCTACTCAAACACAGAGCATACACTAAACTATTCTATTCTTGTTTAAGACAGTGATCACTGCACCAAGCCTGTCAGAGTCAGGCCATGGTGTGATTCTCAGGATGTCCTGTGCAGGGTCAGGAGTTGGACTCCATGATCCTGCTGGGCCCCTTCCAACTCAGCAGATTCTATGATAAAAACATATTTTATTACCCAACTAACTTCTAAAGTAAAACCAGTAGCCAGTACATACCTATGTCTGTTCTTAAAATGAAAGATGATAAAATAATAGCAATGAAATAATGATCAGTGATTGAAAATAGTACTTTCTGTATAACTTACATAACTTATAGCCTTCTTTATCATATCCATGCAGAAAGAGAGCACCAATTTCAAATAACCATTTTGGAAGGACAGATTCTGACAAGTCTGCAAAACCAAATGAAATAGTACTTCAGTAATCATATTAATAATCGCATTGTAACTTAACAGAAGTCACTAAAAATGCAAAAGTCTAGCAAAAAAACCCCAACAAAAACATCTTTATAAGCCACTTTCCAAGGCCTTTATTAAACTAATGCAAATATTGATATCATTTGAAATCTTTACTATCTTCTTTTCATGCGATAGAGTAGGATCTATTTATGAAGTAAGAATAATTGAAAAAAATCTTCATAAGAAAATGCTGCAAATGTTTCCTTTTTTCATATTTGAAGCCTCCCCCACGATGCTCTTCTATCCTTTAATTCAGTGTGACGTCCCATGGAGTTTTGAGTTCACCTTCAAAACATTCTCACAGCACAAAAATGAGATCTCTTACTTAGTGTACCAGACTAGTGCTATTGCAATGAATAAGAGAGCCCTGTTTGCTGTGGGGGTTTTTATTTGCCCTTTTTTTAGGACTCTATTCTATAATACAAAGAGACAAAAGAAGAGATAGCTGCCTGCCTTCCTCTTAAACAACCTTTCAATAGACATATGGAACGAAAACAAAACTGAGACACTACTGGTCAACATGAAAAGCAATACTACTTTTTTTTTCGGAAAGTTCTTGCTCAGTGCTTTGTGGTACTTGCAAACCTTTAAGAGGTTCTTAATGAAACTAGATATAGAGGTCAGTGGTAGTTCAGTAGGAAAGGAACATGCACCTTGAAAATCACTATATAACATAGCTTACCATTAACTGTGTATTCTTTCCTCCACTGAAAGCTTTCATCAATCATCTTTAAAGTATCATCCACAACATCGTGACGCCAAATCAAGTAGTTTTCAACCCATTTATCATCTTGCTGAAGTCGTTCCACATCTCTAGAATCATATTTATCTGATTTATCTAGGAAATAAATGTGTTAATGTCTATAGCATTTGCTACAAAAACATAAAGAGATTTGTCAGGTGTATATCAATAAGCACCTGCTAGGTACAGAGGATTTCTCTCAGTTTCAAATTTAAGCAAACAAAGTATAGCATGATAAATTGATAAAACCCATCTATCTGCTGCAAAGGTATTTAGGGGTACTGCAAGGTTACTCTCGCTAGAAAAATATTTTCTGTGATTCTTATGCAAAGAAAAAACATCAGCAAACAACAAGGTACATTTGGGACAGGTATAATTTTCCTAAGACCAGTTTTCTGTACTTAACATGAATTAGTATACAGTCTTAGAATCTGTGTACTGATGAATGTATATATTAAACATCACAAGTACATGCTTGAGTTCTCAAGCTTATAGACATCAGTGTCTCAGACCATAAAATGTCTGACAACAAATATTAACATCAGTGGTTTTGACCATGCACTATATATAATTGCATTAAACGAAACTGCTTTCTTTAAAAACAATTACAGTTTACACTTATAAACTGTTAGCCTACACAACACAAACTATAAGCAACTCTAGAGAAGCAGAAAAGCCCCTGAGGCTTCTTGTATCTTCCTGTATCACATTAGCAACATGATAACAGGATTACATGCTTTTGGAAATACTTCAGATGAAACAAGACTTGCTGCTGCTCTGGATTTTTTTTTATTTTTAAACAGGAAAGCAAAACAGAAATGTTAAGTGGACCTATTTCTATTGTAGGTATGCCTAAACAAAGGTTCAGTTTTTAGATCAATGCTCCTTTGTCTGAGAAATTGGTATAAATAATATGTAAATCAAGAGCCCATGACAGAAACAGGCTTCTGAAAGCAACAGACACTGATACACATCTCTGCTAACTACTAAAAATCCATAAACTCTTAAGCTATTCACTTACTTTCATTATTACCATGGAAAAATCAAGGCTGTTAATAAAAGAGCTATTAATTTTCACAAACTGGAAAGACTATTCCTCTATCAGCAGCAATAAACTCAAAATAACTGCTTTCAGAGCCATTTAGAACCGTGATGGCATGGCTTGAGAATGTGTATTTCAATCAGACATCTTAACTCTGAGGGAGGAGTTAAGAAAAGGACACCATTAAATTCTGCTAATATTTGTTGTTTTACTGGCCTACATGCAAAGATATGACCTATTTTACCTCTCTCTCAACTTACACTGTTTCCTGTTACAAATCACTCAATATAACTGTGAGAATATCAATTTAAATGTGTCCATCCTCTAAGAGTTATCAGTGGCGCTCCGACAATGCAACTTTCCACGTTTGCTTCTTACATAGATCTACTGTGTTCCTCCTTCATTAGGCTTCAGCTTTCTCCTTCCCTTGATCTTATCCCACTACTTTATTTTGTTCCTTAGATAAGACTAGAATTTAATCCCACTTTCCTTAATCTTAGCACCCTACTTTCTCCTCTGCCCAAAAGCCTCTAATCCACTAAAAACTTTTTAACTATTTAAGTTCCTTTTCTCATCATTTCCATACTTGCATCATAGATCTGATTTCCTACATTCTGACTAAGCCCAATGATAGTGATTAGCACCAGACTGAAATGTTTAACTTCTCCATGGCTCTCGGGAAACCACAGATGGATTGCAAAAATCCTGGGTGTGAAATTTTGTAGTCTCAACCGCTCATCTGAAATTTTTAGTTCCCTCACTAATTTGGAAGTTTTCTTTGAGAAAAGCTAACACTACTTAGTTTCAAGTGAACTACTTTACTTCACCGTGGTTTAATAATCTCTAACACACACTGGCTGTCAGCTATGAGTGAGTGCAGTCAACCAATCAGCCAAGTACTTTGCTGAGATCAGTCCCACGTGTATCTTATTTATATAAGGGATTTGGGTACTGTGTAATAAAAGAGAAAATCCACCACCAGGTAAAAACCAACAGGATAACACTTCACACCACCTTCTGAGGCTCTCTTCTTTGCTTTCAGTATCTTGAGTATACTATGCTTTCAGTTTGAGAGCACAACTATCAAAATGACAGAATTGTGCATCTTGTATCAAACTAATTTTAAACCATTGACATATCATTACATGGAACAAACATCAGAACACATTTCTTGGCCACTAAGAAGTTTCCCCAAACACTGAATTTAGAGAACATTTAAAAAAACATAGAAATTTAACTTTGTAAATATTTTAAGAAAATGAAAGTGAAAAAGAAAGTATTCAATCCAAACTTCCAACATCAATGGAAAGGAAGACACATTCAGAGATAGGGATAGGGAAACAAGTATTTTTCCCTCTCTTCTGCAACTAAATTCTCAACAAGGCACATGCAATCTGAATTTACATATATGCTACAATACACCCTAAAACCAGGGGAAACAACTAGTCAAGTTCTGCATCCACAAGCACTTGCAGACTGCCAGTAGTTGAACCAGGTTAGCTTAACAAGATTGACAGAACAACAGTACTGAACACTGTGACTTTTACCTGATTTATCCAATTCTTGCTACAAAATAAGTAAAATTTAGAATGAGAATGTGATTGCAAAAGAAAGGTGTTTTACATCACACACAAAAAGCAGAGTGATGTAACATTGATGGAGTCCTTCCAAGAACCCAGGGATTGAAAACATGTCAATTCAGAGGAAGAATTCCTCTTCAAATCTGTACATGTCACATAATTCTACAGACATCTGGAAACTTGTTTTCAAACTAAACTGTGAAATAATCGGAATGTTTCTAATTTTAAATCACTCACAGAACACTTGAGTGCAGTTACTGTATTATTAAAAACTCCTGGAGTTAAATTAGAATTACTTGAAAGAAAATAAGACATTTGGGATTCTCAATACAATTTAAATACATCCTGCACAACAACTAAGAGGCCAAAAAAGAAACAACAGTTGAAACTATAAACTGATGTAACTTACCTCAAACAATCTCCAAGCTTACCCATTTAAGATACCTGTAAACATACACTGATGCTTTCCTCAAAGGAAAATTATGTACTTGCTTCTTCACACTTGTACCACTGCCACTAGGACAGTGAGACACTAAGTTTAGTCACCCTCAGCTCAGGAAGAGGGGCATCTCTGTAATTAAGTCCATCACAAACAGAATTTAATAAGATATTTGGAAGACACACCTCTTCCCAAAAAGGTAACACAAGGAACAACACTACCAGTTATTTCTGTTTAGAAAGAGCTACAGAAAACCACATGTGTGGCAGCAGTGCCAGACTTTTGTGCAACATTTCACAGTCCAGAAGCTTGGAAACCTGGTTGCTCCCTCAGTCCAACACATTTAAACCTTTCTGTACCACAGAATAGTTCCACAGACCATGGAAGAGGCAAGACTGGGGTGCTGCAATACTTTTCCATTGACCCAGAAAACTGAAAAGACTAAGCAAGACTCAGATCCCAAAAAGCAAGAAAAAGCATAATCTACCAAATTCTAAGTTACACATAAGGAAGAAACAACAGGAAGAAGATGAGGCCTTCTTTATTCCTTTAGCTGAAAGTTCTTCAGGAAAATTTGAGTGAGCAAAACTGAAAGGGTATTAAACATTATTTTGAAAGTAGTTGGTTAAAGTTACTTTAATTTTCTCACTGAGCATTTGAGGTCACGAGAAAAGACTGGAAGAAGCCAAAGTTCTGTTTGCACAGCAACTTCTTCTATTACTCGTATTCCTTTTTTTTTTTGCTTGAGGACTTCTGTTCTTTCAATGAACACATTCTGCCCTTTTAAGAGTGGTCTTCAAGCTGAGAAACTTCCAATAAAACTGTATCACTTAACTACTATGTTTCAACATAAAGGATCTTCTGTAATACCAGACAACAGCTCTGAAAACAACTGCAGAATTACGCAAAACTAAATGCACACAAATTTCACTGCAATACTTTCACTGGAAGATTTCATTAAGTTCTTTGAGGCACAAATTATAAAATCCCTTCTCTTTACATCACTCTTTTTTTCAATGCCATCTAATTACAATGCCAGGAGCCCCTGAAGCAGGTCCAGTGGAGGGCTACAAAGATGATTAAGGGACTGGAGCATCTCTCTTATGAGAACAGGCTGAGAGAGCTGGGCCTGTACAGCCTCAAGAAGAGATGACTGAGAGGAGACACCTCATCAATGTCTATGAGCATCTGAAAGGAGGTGTCAGAGGATGGATCCAGCTCTTCTCAGTGGTGCCAAGGAACAGAACCAGAGGCAACAGGCAGAAACTGATGCACAGGAAGTTCCACCTGAACATGAGGAAGGACTTCTTTACTGTGTGACCAAGCACTGGAACAGACTGCCCAGAGAGGGTGTGGAGTCATCCACAGACTGTTTACATGCAAAACTGTGCCCCATGCTCCAGGATGGCCCTGCTTGATCAGGCTGGACCAGACAAGCCACTGTGATCCTGTCCAACCTGACCCATTCCATGATTGCCAGCAGAACAGTGCTGTGAGGCCATGTTTTCTTCTAGTGTTTGTGCTTCAGGAAAAATAATACAAATTTGAGAATATCCAAGAGGAATATAGAAGAATAACTACAGGACATAAAACCTGCCATCATAGCTAAATCCCACACTAAAACAATCCAGAGAAGTTCAGAATTAAAAACCTGAATGACCCCCCCCTTCAAAAAAACTCTTATTTAGCAAAGTAGTGTTACAGAACAAGCCATTTGTAAAGCTAAGTACGGACAGCAACTGCATGCCTTTTAATAGAGAAAAAACCCAAAAACTTCATTGTACAAAGTAGAGGAAAAAAGGAACTTAGAAAAGTATATCAAGTGTTACATTACACAAAGAGACTCAACTACTGTATTAAAACAACTTCAGTCAAGAAGTATTGGTCTAAAATGGTCACAATTATTCCTCTGACTTTGGCTAAAAAGAGGAAACCCATTTTAATTGGCTGTTGATGCCAAACATTAAGCTAAGTACTATAATAATTCAGGTATGTGTCTCCAGTTGTTAGATGAGAAAATCAGCAAGACCAAAAACAATTTAAGAAGGTCAGTAGCCATAAAGGGACCGGGATAAAGAAAATACCCAACACTATTTCCATCCAATAAGGAATTACTTCAATAACCTCAAGCAGCAATAAACAAAATATCTGCCTTTACAAAGTGAGATAAACTTTTAGCAAAGCTGAGCACTCTCAGTGACAATAAAGACCATTTTCAATAGAAAGCTCAATCATTAGTGTTACAGAGCTTTTTATGAGTGTATATTCCTTATCTTATCCTTCCACCATTCTCAGCCTGAAAGCCAAGAACCAGGGAAAACAGATTTTTCAGAGCATAAAAAGACATATGCAGGTATTGAAAAGATTACTTTAAGTCTTCTACAATAGTCTTATTGCTTTTTTTTTTTAAGGGTGCCCCATATGTCTAAAATTTTATTTGCAATCAGCCCATATGATTAACAAAACACCTTTGCTACTGGCTTAAAGAAAGTCATGATGAAATTTAATCCTTCACATTGGAAGGATGGGGAACCTCTTGCAAAATCTTTTTTCGAAAATTAAGCTTTGCCTGAAGGAGAAAGGAAAAGGATGTAGATGAGGAGGGCCAGGAAATACAGGCAATTAGAAATGGTAAATATACAAAAGGAAATGTAACAAAAACTGGTTTACTGAAAAAATCTTACAAGACTTGATTGTAAATAATTTCCACTCTAACATTAAAATAGAAAGTAATAGCCTAGAAATAAAAGCTAATTTTAGAAATCCTCTGAGGAATGGAAATTCACTAAAAAAAAAAGACATGATTGTTTGCTAGAAAGCATTGTTAGTGCCAGTCAGTACTAGAAGAAACATCTTTTGTTTTCATTGTTCCTTTCACCAGCAAATTATTTACATGACCAACTTTCACAAAGAATCCAAACAAGCAAAACAAAAATTAGGCCCAAAACCAGTGAAGACAACATGCTGTCTGCCTACCACATCAGACAGTGTTTGCCAGTCTACTAGACTAACAGAACCTTTCCACTATTGGAAATATACCTTCTAAATGCAAGGATTTCATTATTGGGACATACATTCCACACAAGAACTGAAGTTGTCTTTGGAACACGGCTAGTAAGTCAACTGAAGAGAAAAAAAAAAAACCACAAGGTCTCAGTTAATATAAAACACTGCTTTGCCTGTAAGATCCAACAGTGGCCAAGCTTTCCCTCAAACCCTTCAACAGCCAAATTTGCTGAACAACTTCAGCAAGAAAGTTGCGAATTTTGGGGAGATGAGCCAGTAATGGTCTCTGACACTTTATCTTTCACAGTGTATCTGAGTACCAAAAGCATTTTCTGATCTGGTCACGTAAATGAAACAACTGTATAATTCAAAAAACCAAATTTATCATGCTTCAATTGCTGAACAGAACTTTTCCCATGCTACCTTGAAAGTTATCAAGACCACAGCATATCATTGTAATAATAACTATTATAATGCATGTTGGAATATTAGACTTCTGAATCAGCTATATAATAATATATTTTTGTAGATTCTGCTTTTATTTAAAAGCTGTATTCTGCCAATAAATAATTTCAATAGAAAAGCAGGATTTCAAAGACCCTCTAAGTTTTTGTAACAAAAATAAACATTACTGTAAGATCATCACAACATCTGTGACCACTACCAATTCTTCCTGCATGAGGAGGGGCAGGAGGGAAACCAGTAACTATAAGTTATAGGATATGGAAGAACCACTTCATATTTGATGATCAGAATCACTGAGTTTCTAGAATAACCAGTTACACTGTTTTCCTCACTGGGAAAACAAAACAGTGGCAGCTGCAACCTACAAAAACAAAACTGCCTGAAAACTTTTCTCTAACACCTGCAGCTCACCTGTAAATGGAATAAAGTCAGCTCTGTAGAGGCCCACAGTTCTACAACCATACTAAACTTTACAGGAAGGCTTGGCTTCTCAGTGTAGCCTGACAGTGCCCTTAGTTTTGAAAGCAGACTAAAATTGCTGCGTATGAAGCAATCATCTGTACCTTTACACCCCAAAGTCACATGTTTGAGGGTGTCTGCATACATACACCTCCACATTCCTTTTGATTAAGAAGCATAAAAGAATACATTTTAGAAAATACACAGTAAAGGCTGATAGACCAGTACAAAATTAAAATCCTGTGTTTTGAACTCTTGAATGTGGTCATGAGAACATTAATTTGCTTGTGGCATTCCTAAGTTTGTGGCGGAGTCTTACGAACACAAAATCAATAAAGTCTTAATCCTATTTTCATGAAAGGGCCAAGAACCCTAAACCATGATCCAAATATGGGCTTACTGAGAAAATGTGTCCAAAATACTGCCAATAGGATTACAGCTTACCTTGAAACAGCATTCAATTATTTTAATGGCTGTACCAACCAGCCCAACAGAGGCATCATTACAACTAGAAAAACTTGTGGAAATCCAGAATTTTAAGCGATAGATCAACTGAACGAATAAGACTCCTTTTCCACAGCTACTGTGGAAGTAGTTCTAGCTACTACTGCTAGAAGTAGTTCTGGCAGTTCTAGGCTTTCTGAAGTAATTATTCATGAGTGTGACTCTGGGATAATAGAATACAAAGCAAGTTGAATCACCTACCATATGAAAATACACACTAATTGAAAACGTTAAATTAAGAATTTAAGATGATCCTCCACTCTTTCGAGCCTTACAAGGCTTCGAGCTTTACAAGGATATCTTTACTCCCTTAGAAATACCAAATGGTAAAATAAGCTCTCTCTACTCCAAGACTTTCTAATAATTTTGTCATCAGAAATAAAGGTCATCTGTAACCAAGGTCCAAGTACTCTCTTTTATGGAAGTTAGCAGACTAACCATATGTGATAAAGCTGTACCACCCTCAAGACCTTAAAAGTTTCTCAAAAGCATGTTCTAGCCCACTACAAAAAAGTCACAGAAACACGTAATCCTTACATAAAAGTGATAGTTAGGTAACCTCAATAATTCTGATCAGAAACATCAAAGCCAGGCATTTGTTAGGAGAAATGCGCCTCATATTAAACAAGATGCAGGCAACACAACTACTGGATTTTACTGTATTTGCATTAAAAATTACATAGAAGCATGTTTTTAACAGAAAGTCTCTAGATAGTCGTCACGAAATGTATAGCTTACTGCAGTTGTTGGCATACTCTACATTCTTCCAACATAAGCAATGCAAACCAACCTTGAAATAAAAGGAAACCACACTAGGCTTACTCCAGTCTTCCCTCTCCCCTAGGCATCCCCAGCATCTCCTGGCCTTCATTTACAAGTTTAAATGCACCTGCACTTATGAATCAAGTTGGACATGCAGCATGATCTTAATTATGGCCTGCATGAATTTCAAGTGCAAGCTACTCCAGAAAAACAACTCTTCCTTTGACAAGCTCGGCGAGGTCAGAATGCCTCCCTTCCCACTTCCCTGCTGTGTTTTAAGTCCAAAGAGCACCAAGCACAGCAGTACCGAAACCCCACTCTCCAGCGAACCAACCAAAACTGCAAGACAGAAGGACGGAAAACTTTGCCCCAACACATCCTGCAGCCCAAGACAGCAACCCAGCAGACAGAGAGCACTGAGAGCCAGCACAGGAACCTGCCGTTCATCGTACCCTTCCAGGGCTTCAGACACCTCAAGTGCACCAGGGGAAGGTTAAGTCGGGCATTAGGAAGAAATACTTAACATAAAAAGTGATTAGATATTTGAATGGGCTGCCCAGGGAGGTGGCAGCATCACCGTCCCTAGAGGTATTTTAGGAAAGACAGGACGTGGAACCCAGTGCCATGGTGTGGTTGACAGGTGTTCAGTCACAGGTTGGCCTCCATGATCTCGGAGGCCTTTTCCGACCCAGTCGATTCTCTGAAACGGCACAGACGCTCCTAGACGTGGGAAAGAGGGATACCCCGAGAGAAAAAGCGACAAGCCCCAGAGCCCGCATCCACCGCTCCCAGCTCACCTGGCAGGTACTCCGCCTCGAAACGCCGCCGGGTCTCACTTATCAGCGCCGCCTTATCCTGTGACTGCTGAAAGGAAACAAGAAACAGGAGAGCCGTGAAAGGAAGGGAAAGGCCAGGGCCCCAGACAGCTCCGGCCCCTCACCTGTACAGCAGGGCCCGGCCGCCCGTCCCACCAGACCACCACCCCCGAGCGGCTGCCAGCGGCGTTTGGGGAGAGGAGGGCCGACAAGAAGGCAGCAGTGAAAGAGCAGGGGCACAGGAACTCACCTCAGCCATGATCCAGCGCGTCCGCCCGCGCCGCCCGCACTGAGGCGGCTCCGGCAGCGCGAGGGGCGGCGGGAAAAGGGATGGAGCGGCGCGTGACTCCNCCCCACCCCGCAGCGCTCCCGTCATGCTCCCCGCGGCGGGAGCTTCGGAGCGGCCCGGCCGGGAGCGGCCCCGGCGGCGGGAGGGGCTCCGCCAGTAACCCAGGAGGGGCTCCGAGCCGCGGAGAGAACCCCTGCCGGTACCCAGGAGGGGCCCCGAGCACCCGGGAGAGGCCCTGCCGGTACCCAGGAGAGGCCCCGCTGGCACCCGGGAGAGGCCCTGCCGGTACCCAGGAGAGGCCCCGCTGGCACCCGGGAGAGGCCCCGCCGGCGCGGAGCCCGCGGTCGCTGCCCTTCTCTGTGACTGGCCAGTCTCTGTGGGTACTTGTGGGCCCGGGCGGTAGCGCTGCCTGAGCCGGGTGAGGGGCATCGCTGCGGACCCCGCAATCGGAGTGAAACTTGGTGAGACGGCTGCGGTTCCCTCTGGCTGCCCGGGGCCTTCTCTGGGTGAGGAGGGACAGAGGGAGGCAGCCTACTTGGCCGCAAAATGACTGGCTGCTTCTTCAGAGAACTTTCTCCTTCGAGGCCTTATAATTTTAATAAAAAACTAGTTAGAGTTATTAATAAGTACTATGCTCGAGAGAAGGCTCTTTAATTTGAGCGTTCAAAGTACCATTACTTTCCAGCCTGCTCAGGATTTGTGGCACTGACACCTTCAATGCAATCATACGAATTCTGTGTGGTTTGGTTTCTATCAATTTATGTTATGCCGTGCAGACATTGATAACCAGAGAATTCATACTTTGGTAAAGAAATGTTTCTGAAATGTTTCTGTTGCTTAAATCTCTCAGTACAAAGTTGCTTAATTCCATTATTAATCTGTGAGATTAAATCACATACTGGCTTTATTCTCCAATTTTTCTACATTATTGCTTTGCAACGCATAGTTCTTATTCCTAAGGATCACTTCAACTAGTCCCAAAACAGTTTAATTTTTTTCTTGTTTGCTTTTGTAGATAGAAAATGTCCAGATAGGTTAAAATTTCCACGAAGAAATAAGCCTGACAAAAATGGAGACACATATGGTTTTCTTGTAGAGGAATACGCATAAAGATAAATCAAGATGCTTCTGAATGAGCAAGATCAATTCTTGTCCTACAATGGTGAAGTCCTTGTATTTCAGCTGTCAAAACCAAAGCATGCAGAGGAAGCAGACGATAAAACAATGAATTTGTGTGTCAGAAGGATGGTGTTCAACAGAGACGCTAAGGTGTTTGTTCAGAAGTCTTCTGGAGTATTCAGCATGCATGCCAGTCACTCAAAAATTGAAATGATTTGTTGTAGCTGCACAACAGATTGCAGAACAGGGATTATTCTTCCCTGCATTTTTGTGAAGAAGAAAAAACGGAGCAATGTCAAATACTTTTTATTGTTGCTTCACAGTACAAATCAGTTTGAGCCATCGTTTTATTTTAAATTGGATTATGAGCTGAAAGAAGACATCAGGTTGTTTGCTGGCCCATCAGTGTTGTGGAGACATGCCAACAAGCTGTTCTACATCTCTTCCAACACCTGCGTGGTTCAAAGTGCTCCTGTTCAGCTTTCTTCTGTATTGTGGACAGGTGAAATTGTAGGTGAAGGCACTGTTGTCTTAGGGGTAAGAACTTCTTGCCTGCCAGAGACTGAAGATGTAGATGGGTTTTCCATTTCAGACAGAGCCATCTGGGGTACTGAGTTCTTTGGATACACAATTCAAACACAAAAAATGCTGACTGGCACGTGCTTCATGCCTCATGCTTACAGCAGAGTGGTATCTTCTGTCTACATCTGCAAGAGTGAGAGACTGAAGAAACAGCTCCGAATATCACTTGTTGCCATAACCCACAAGAACCAGCTTATTTGGTTTCAAAATGGTGTCCCTAAAGGTGTTTGTGAGCTTCCTTACGAAAAGCCATGTTCAGTAAAACCAGCTGTAACCAGGAGGAGTGATTTGCTATTTGTTGTGTCTTTTGAGTCTGGAAATAGTTGTGTTGTACAGAGGAGAGACAGCTTACAGGTACTGGTGGCTTCAAACAGCTCCATTTTACTGATATCCTTTTTTGTATGTATTGTCTTATTGGAAGTCCTGCAACTGAAAATCTGCATGTTTCTGTTCTTTAGGTTTTTTGTTTGTTTGGTATTGTTGCTGCTGGTAAAATAACCTGTGTAAAGTATGATACTGTTTTGCTTTCATTGCTTGCTTATATATCTGAAAGTGAAATTGCGATTCTCTCATTTAGTAATACATTTATGAATCTGACCAAAGCTTCTGTTGCGAATTGAAAACTGCAATAGTGTGAGAACTTGAAGTTGTAAGACAGTTATGAGTGTTCCTAGATAATGTGTTAGAATTAACCTAATATTGTAGAGCATAAATTACTCATTAGAATGTAAAAGGTTTTTGAGCCTTATTTCCTAATAACAAAAAGTTGTTTCTAGAAAATGTTTCATGAAAATGACAAGAAAAGGCCTTGCTGTTGTTTCCTAAAGTTAGGAGAGACAAAGTTCCTGCTAGGGCTTTGTAGTAATCTGACAGGGAGGTTTGTATAACTCAGGAAATTAAAAATTGTACTATTTAGTTTTGGAATTATTGTACAAATTTGTCCTTAACTTTCAAGCATATTTAAGTCTGTTATGAAACAAAGCTATTTCTTCATGTCAAAGGTATCATGCCTTTAACTGATGTGCAAGTATTACTTGTTCTAAACAAATGTTACAACGTTCGGCTGTTTGAATACACTGAAAAGTTGTCATCTTCTCTGCAACCTGTAATCTGGAAAGTGATCTTTAAAGAGAAATGGCTAATTTTTCCCGGAGTTACATAGGCTCTAAATGATGGGGTGAGAGTTAGGGCTTGAAATATCTAAATATTATTGTTTTTCACCCACCTGAATAGCCTGCCTCTTAATGGAAAAGAAGCCTCACCAAAATGAGATCTCACATACAAGATTTATGCTAATAAATGTATTTTAAAACCTCTCCTACTGTAGGTGGCTTCCAAATGGCAAAAAGTGAAGTGTGTTCTGGTGGATGACTTTATTGGCTCTGGAAGTGAGCAGCTGTTACTACTTTTTAAGGATGACTCTAATACAGACGTGTTAAGTACATTCAAAATAACAGATCTTGGAGAGGTCAACTATGCAGTAAGTTGAGCTTGCCTTTTCTCAGCTACTCAGTCTGTACTTACTAAATTAAGAAAACCTCAACAAATCATTGAAGTATTGTTGCAAAGTGAAATTGGATGTGTGCTCTGAAACGCCCTGAAGTTTGGATACAATATTCCCTGCTGTAATCTTAAATTATCTGAAGACATTATTTTGCTTCCTTGATTGTATCAACATTCTATTGGGAAATTAATGCAGTTGAAAATGCTACACATATGTAACAGTTTTGCCACAATGCTTACTTACCTTTTGGCTAAGAACTCTTAATTTAATTAAGGCCACAGTGCTAATTATCTTCTCATAACTGGGTCTTTCCATTATGCACTATCAAATTCTAATTACTTTCAGAAAATGCATTTTTTTTTTAAAAAAGACATACTGTGATTCTACTGGCTTTCTGTATTTTCCCACAGATTTTTATAATGCTGTGTAGTAGCCTGTACGTTATTTTCAGCTTTTTAATTCATTCAGGGTTTTGGTTTTGGTTTTTTTTTTCCTTTCAGAGTAGTATTAATTATAAACATGATGTTCCTACTGCAGAAGGATTGCAAGAGAATGGCTTGCTTACTGTCCGAGCCCTTGAAACAAGATTACAGGTTTGTACTCAACAGTTCTGCCTCCATGTTTCCTATAAATCACTGTTCTGTATCATTACATTTTCTGAAGGGTGAGGCTAATGATACTGTTTTTATTGAAGAAGTGGTTCAAGGAAAAGGATAACATGGTTAAGTATTTATTCTTGAATCAGTATAGTCTGTGTTTCATTTCTCTCAGTTGTTATAAATGCATTTAGGTGATTGTAGAGGTCTGATTTGATTTTAATTAAAAGTTTGAGATAACGTTGAAGGTATCTTATCAGAGCTTCTTCACAGTCATTTTATTTAGAGATGTTTAAATACCCTAGTAAAAAAATTAGAATGTTTACTTCTTTTTCTCCCCATTGCATAACTTTCAGATCTTGTAGTGGTAGGTTCCTGGTGAGTGCATTTGCACTGATTGGTGACTGTGGTTATTTCACCACCTTCTGATGTTTGTGCTGCTGTTATTAGTGGTTTTATAAGGATAATTTTGAAAAGTACTGTAGGCAAAGCTAAAATTTGTCTTTCTTTTAACTAGCATCACTTATAAAACAAACTGGGGAAAGCTTTCTGGAGGCCAAGTAATCAATGGGAATATATCCATGCATTTCTTTATGCTTAATGTTCTACATACCTTTCCATCTTCCATCCTGTTAGTAAACACCCAGCATGCTCACCAATAAGTGCTTTTGCAGTGTGTATATTGGCCTATACCATATGGGTAATAATTGACAAAATAGGAAGATTATTTAAAAAAAAAAAGCTTTAGGAGAGAACCTAAATCTTGTACTGAGTCAATGATGTGAAGCTATTGTTAGTTTGCTAAGAACGATTTAAAGGTGAGATATGAGGTTATTATTCTTGTCACTGGAGAATTAGTGAAAACTAAGTATGTTATTGTGGCAGTTTTATTTCCAAACATTAAAAATGAAGCAAATTAATTGGCAATAGTTTGCCAGTTAATAAATAAATAAATAAGAGGAGGGCGTATTAGGAAAAGACTGAAAAAGAAAAGACTTTTCTAGTTCTAACAAAAACTAAGATGTCTAAAGAGATATTGTGCATCATCCAAATAGATAAAAGCTCTTTGGAGAACAGTGGACAAAATGGTTTTTTTCCTTCTTGGAAGGCGCAAGAGAATAGAAGCTGGATTAATTTTAAGACCCTTTGGAAACCCTTCCAACCCTGCATTTTTACAGTTTGCATGTTAGAGGCCTATTGGTTTTAATGTGCAAAAGTGCTGTTTTCCTTCCAAATGCATTTTTTTCTGTTTCTGCTTTTTTTTTTTTGACAGTCATATTTTAAAACTGACTTTACTGCTGCATTCTTGTCCTACTCATTACATTACTTTCCTCTTCTATGAAACAGAAATTAGTTTCTGTCTCTCATGTGCTGCTCCTTCCACAATTATAATGAAGGTTGTCCACCTTCATACACCATTGACATCTGTGTGTTCTATGTTCCATAACTTTGTTCTTTCAACACACCCACTGGCTTCCAGCTGTACAGCTCTGTGGATCTGTGTCAGGATCAAATGAATAATCTGGTTTCCACTTGCTACTGGTTCTGCTGGAAACAAGCCACTGGCTGGATATTTTATCTATTGTTTGCTGGTATAGTTCTTACAGATGCAGAATCCTTCATAAGACCTAATTTATTTCTGTACTTTTAGATCTTTTTAATCTCTTAATTTTCAAAGCTACGTGCTAGCACAAGCATTGTAAGCAAGTTGGAAATTTACTGTGTTTTAATGCTGTAAATCTTTGAAATTGTCAAACTGATGAATTTGGATGTAGGTGCAGCTATTTCTTTTTAACCTTACTGTTGCTTCCTTGTTGAAATCCCCATTGTTCCATATTATATTTGCTGAACAGTGAAGTACTTGTGCTGGCTTTTATGATCCGACGTATAATTGAATTTCAAGGATGCTTGTTTTGAAGCAATAGTGCATGGGTTCTGCTTAGCTTGGGAATTTCCAAAGGTTATTTAGTCTTGGAGTGGTGCCTCTTGATATTTATCATCAAAATTCAGGTATTCTAGAAATTTGCAATCAAATCATGTTTTCACAGTCTCCACAGAATCTTGTGTTTTAGAGCAAAATGAAATAGCAGATGCAGCCCTTTTTTATTCTTGTTGCTTAACCCTTGCTTCACATCTGCACAGCTGTTTTCTTAGTCACATGAGAACTTTGGCAGGAATGAATTATAGTCCACTGTATAAGTAAGTCTCATTTAAGTTATACACAGTAATATGTATAAATTGCATTTTGCAGGTAGTGAAATTGAAAAACAGATCAGTTTGTGAATTTAACTGTTTATTTTGTATACTCTCTTTTGGGCACGATTCCAGCATTTTCTCCTTTGAAGACTTTTTTCACTTTAGCATGTGTTTTGTTATCTTCTGAGGAAGACATCCTTTGGCATTGTGCTGCAGTTACATTGCAGCAGCTGAGTTTACAGAGTTTCTCATGGTTTTAGTTGGTTATTATAGCGGAAATAAAGAAGTGTCTTTATGTCCACTCATCTATTCTCCTCCCCAGTACTTGACAATTTTGTAAGGACTATAATTCTGGATTTACTAACAGCTCTATTGTCTTTGGCTCTGGACTGCCTTGTTTTTATGTTCATGTTTATTTTCTGTTCTTAGGTGATCTAGTTTTATTTTCTTAGTCTCACAGCACAAAACTTGGAACTCCTGCTGATGCTTTGTAGTGCAGTACATCTTGGCATATAGCAGAAAGGATGTGCCTGTCACTTGTGACAGAGAGAGATGATGAGGGGCACAACTCAGTCTTGTATTTACTATGTGATAAATTTCAAGTCTCTTTCTTGTGTTGCTTATGAGGAAAAAGGGCTTGCAAAAGTCAGATTGGTCAGCAAGCATACAACAGTGAATTTTTGGCCATTTTCACTGCTTCCATGTCTGTGCTTCCTGATTTGCTTTCTGTTTCTCATTTGTTTATTTAAGAGTTGGCCCCAGTGGGAGTAAATGATGGTTTAGTGTTCTGATTACCTAAATTAGGAGGGTGTTGTAGACTAATCTTTGTTCTTAACTCTTCCTTTTTGTCTTCTGGTTGAAGTCTGGCACTGTATTACTGCTTAGAATCTGGTGCTTAGATTCACAGTTTGATAGGTGACAATTTTTTTACAGAACTTTTCATGAGAATGCTGCTGGTCTAAATGCCCTTTGCCATTGCAGCTTAAGCAGAGGACATCACTTCACTTACAAGAACTGCTTTTTTATTCAGGCTTATAATGATGTTATGTGTGTTACGTGTTTGGGGGTATTTTCTAAGGGAATGTGGAAGAGGTTCCACATTCCAGGGGTGAGTTTGTTCTCTCCTTGGCAGCACTGGACTTCAGGATCTTGCTTTCAAGATAACAGCTTTTGAAGAGCTTTCTTAAAACCTGAGAAGCTGGCATGATTGTTTTCTTTATTGTTTGGTTTGTGGGTTTTTTGGTTGGTTTGTCTTTGTTGTTTCTGGGGGGGGGGGAGGGGTTGTGTTTTGTTTCACTGAGACATAGCCACCATGTGTGTCTGTTTGTAAATCTGTCATCTCTTCAATATATTTACTTTACCAATAATCAATACAAATCTTGAGAAGAAAATTAAACTGCTATTCATGGAAAGGTGAAGCAGGATTAATAATGAAAGATAGCTACAGAAATATATCTGAATATCTACATAATTTGATAAAGTTTACTTTAATATTTATCTTAAACTCCAGGTTTAATACTGAAAGACCAAGATTCTGAGATTCACATTTTGGAAACAGAGTAGCCTGACTTGAGCATTTTTTAGAAACATTACTTGTTATACTTGCATAAAAATGGAAAGCAGAAAAGATACTTTGATAACTTCAATGTCCTTTCTTATGTGCAGCAGACCTAGGCCTTAGTCTAATGATTATCTTTTACAGGCTGGTTGGACTTCTGTTCGAGAGCTAGAGCAACATTTAGGACTCCAAAAGAGGGTTATTCTTGAGTCTTGCAGAGCATTAATAGATCTTGTTGAAGAAAGAACCCATATTCTACCAAGTGCAAAAGAGGTAAAATGCAGGATATGGGCTGGATCACTTCTCAGTTCTGCCGAACTATTTGTAGAGCGTGCTGCCCTCAACCACTTACCACTTTCATCTTTTTGTAGGGGTTGCCACTAACAAAACTCATTAATCTGCTTTTTAAGTTTGGTTCATTTTCTTTATTTGCCAATATATGTAGTTAGGAGTGAATTTAGTTGTCTCTGCTTGAAGTTGATGTTCACAATACCTTCTGACAAGTGAGTGGTATGGAGGAGTAACCTCTAACAGAGTTAGTGATAAACACGCGGGGAGGGTACAGTTCTAATTGGCACAGTTGCCTAGATATTGAATATCTGTCTGTAATCTAACATGTACCAAAAAGGGAGCTGTCATACAACTGTATGAGCAAAATTGATTTTATAATGGGGGCAGAGTGAACTGTGGGCTGAGAAGGTGATGGAGGTTGGGAAAATTTTATCTTAATATGTTACTCAACAGAAGCCTCCTAATTTAACTGAAATGGAGTTGATCTCCCTTTCAGTTACTGTTGTGCTACCTTTCAAGTTTGCCAGGTTTGGACAACAAAGTATTGAGCAATTAAATGCAATAATATAAGATAAATTCTAGCATCTTAAATCTTCTTTGGACAATTTTATGACAGGTCAAGATTTTGACGTGATGTTTACAAGGAGAGAACAAGTTGTACTTTACATAATGATATCATGTGTTTTAAGAAAATTCAATTTATTATAGAGAATAAACTAACTGATATATATGTTTCATTTTATATATCTAAAAAGCTCTTCCAGCAGTTGTTTGTGGTAAAGCAAAAGTAATGCAGTATTAAAAGAAACAATATCTCTACTTAATTTATCTAAAAAACCACATTTTTCTGTAAGGAAGGTCTTGTCTCTCTCTGGGATGATGTAGAAAATCCTCCTCATTCTCTTAGTAAAGAGACATCATTGGCGTCTAAAGTCCCAGAGCACTTTACAGAGGAATTGTGGCAGCGTGTTGTGGAAGACAGCCTGGTAGTTGGAGTAAAGCTAACTGAATCATTTTACTTGTGAGTACATTTATCTAACAGTTTCATTGGTAGTTTTATAGAAAATGAATATGTAGGTTAAGCTCTGCAGTAAATTCAAACTTTCTCATTTTCAACATCTGCATATGAAGTGTTTCAAATGTGTCTTTGTCAGTATTCTTGCTGCTGCTTCTCTCTCTAGCGCTGTGTAGAAAAATACGTTGTAAAGCCAGAAATCAGTTGTGTGAGTATAATTGCAACATCACTGGAGACTTTTTACAGAAGAATTTTCTTTGACAAAAATTATGGTTCTTTATAGTCTGTGCTGACATAGCCATGCTGACATCAGTATGTGTTGCAAATAACGCTCTTTCTTAGCTTAGTTCCTGATGGTTTACTGTTAGCAGCTTGCCATTCCTAAATTACTTGCTTCAAGAAGCACAAAAGAAAATATATTAAATTCTTTTGCCCACTAAATAAATACTTTGCTTTTGAATTGAACTCTTCTAGTCAAGTATCTAATCAAAATATTTGCAAAGCTTGTATATGGTGTGAATTATGTGGAACAATTAGCCATGCAATAGTTAAACCTTCAAAATAATTTGTTTATTTTTATTATCATCTTTTAAATTATTTGTTTATTCTATTTATTTTAATTACTCAGTTCTAGTTGTAAATACTACTAACGTCATTTTCCCTTACTGAGAGGGAACTAATTTGAAACAGTGTGAAAAAAGAGGATTACATAAAACATAAAGTTACAATGTGAATTGTGTAATGTAAACTTTGGTGGAGTCAGAACTTACCTTTTGACCCATGTTCCCCACAAGCAGTGTAGCTGAGACTGTCTTAGGCTGAACTCAAAGGCTACTGATGCCACTGAAAATCATTCAGGTGGTTGTGAGGGAGCTGACCTGTTAGGCCCTCTGGCCATTCTGCTGCAGCTGTGGGTATATTCTTTCTCAACTGCCAGATTGCTGCAACTTTACAAGAAAGTTGACCTCATCCTCTTGACAGCCTTTCTTAAGAGCCACTGAGGCAAGAGATTGTTTTTTGCCTTTTTAGTGTTTGTTCTTTTAGGTTTGATGATGATGCCTTTGGGTTTTTTTTAAAGTGAAATTCTTCTTTCCTATATAGCTTCAGAGATCCTCAGAAGATTTTAAATCCCAGCAACAATCCAGCCCTCTTCCCCATTTTTGCAGTTGAGAAA
This sequence comes from Origma solitaria, assembly GCA_013397895.1. Classification (NCBI taxonomy): domain Eukaryota; kingdom Metazoa; phylum Chordata; class Aves; order Passeriformes; family Acanthizidae; genus Origma; species Origma solitaria. The sequence goes on along the minus strand of VZRL01003898.1, from coordinate 325,256 downwards.
AAGTCTGTGGAGAAGCCAATTGTCTGAGGTTACCTGGCAGGCCAGCAGCAGAACCTGGGTCTTCTGGGTCCCAGTTCAGTACTGTGTACAACAACCTTGTTTGTGGGGAAAAGGGCTTACTTTTTTTCCATCCCCAACACTATAGTTCTTTATTGATTATTTTTGTGCTTCCTACTAATGCAAGATTGCAGTGATATCATAGATTGCATTATAATGTGGTGATACTTCTCTGTAAAGAAAATTAGACATTCATACGACTTGCAAATGTCAGTGACATCTTGAGATTGAATTGATTGACAGAATAATATATTCATGAGGAGGATCTGAAACAGTAATGTTAGGATTTCATTGAAAGAACCCTGTGTTGAATAAATATGTACTTCATACATTTCAGGAAATTGCTGCATGTTCAAGGTAATGGTATCTTAAACCTTTTATTTTGATCTACATTCAATTTTGTTTGAATATCTATAAAAATGTAGAGCATCAGAAGAGCTTTTAGTCCTCAAAAGGTCAGAGTTGATACTTTCTGCAATTTTTTATTTAAAAGAAAGTTAAATCTTAAAAAAATAATTTATAAATGTCATGGAGCATCTGTATAAGTTATGTAGAATTTACAACTTTTTCTGACAGAATTAAACATCCAAATTCTTTTGGTTGAAATGAAGCATCTAATACCTGGAAGCTCTTGGAATATTCAGTCCATGTTTTGAAAAATCTTTATACTAAGTTTAATTGAAACAGTCATGTGAAAGACTTAGGCTCTTTGCAAAGTCTGACTTAACCTGGAATGATATTGGAATTTATGATAATCTTAAATGTCAGTATATATCTGCAGAGTTGTGGTTATTTGTCAGAAGGCAAAAATGTGAACTGGGAGTGCAGTCATATTATATGGATTTTCACAGGTCACTGAGGGATGTCAGTTTATCTTTAGTGATGGATCAAGACTTTTCTTCGATTTCTCCAATTATCAAGTGTCAAAGTAAAATCATTAAGCTGAATAAAGCCTTCTCAGCATTGACTGTCTCCTCAAATCAAATTGAACCTCCTCCAAAAAAGATAAAATTGGACTTGCATAGCAAGAATTATCTGAAAAATATGTTTCCTGAGAGATCTTCAAGTATTCAGCTGGATGGAGCAAAGACGGTCATTGCTGTCACCAGCCTTTCACCGCTATTGGCATTTCATCGTGTGTGCTGTGTAGTTCTTCTGCATGCCAGGAAGCAAACCCATCAGAATGATAGTTTACAGCAGAGCAAAAAGATTTCTGTACTCTGTGGGAAAATTTTGTTAAGTCTGGAAGATCTTTCAAATGGAAGATATTCAGTAAAGATGCTAAGGGATAACAGTTACTGTACAGGTAAATGGATTTATATATGTTGGATTTATAAATATATATATATTTGAGTCTTCTGTTTACTCTAGGTGATGCCAAGCTAAGTTTTCAAGGTTTTAATCACATCTGGCTCTCTGAACACGAGCTGCATAGACCTTTTGGGAATTAAAAGCTGGGTGAAATAGGAGATGGATCATTTTTCAAAGTGAAAAAAAATGTTTAATGAGTTGCTGTAAGGTTTTGCTAGCATTAGTGATGAAGGGTGTCTGGAAAGGATAATTTTGAAAATAAGTTTGAGTACAGAATGATGAAGCCTATGTTTTTTATCTAAATAAAATACTGTAGTTAGATACATAAGGAGTTTTTTCTGACATAGCACTACCTCTTAAATAATACCAAAGTAATTTAAGCTCTTCCTCATCTACATGTATATTGAGGTCATTTATTTTCATTTCTTTTAATATTCCTGATTGAATTGATTTTGAACTAGGCTTTTGCTCAGGTAATGAAATATCCTTTTTATCATTTGCAGTGAATTTTAATATTTCTTCCTTTAATGCTGTGTCATTGCCAAAGCTAACATGTCATCATCTTACTATCAGAGGAGGCTATTAATAGCCTTCTTTTGGCAAGGTGATGTTTATCTTAAGAGCTTTCATTATGTGGGTGGTACTCCAATAATCAACTATTTTGCTTGACAGAAGGAGGTATAAGAATTTAGGTGAGAAGGAAATTCCCAAAGAATGCCTAAATTCAGGTGCAAATGCTTCATGAAAAACTGGGTGTGTTAGCCAAAAATCTAAGGTCATTTAATGCATTAAGCATGATCAAAATATTTAAGTTAAATATCTTTTTACTTGTATACTTACAAGTATTTTCTTGCAGGTTCCATGGAAGATATCCTTGCTGTCCTTGCAGTGTCTGTCAGATTCTCCTTTCAGATTGTGTCTTCCGACTGCTCATTGACTCCAGTCAGGTCATGGTTACTGGGAGAAATGGAGTGCACACCATTTAGGCAATGCCAGGACAACATATTCTGTCATAAATCAGGAAATGTCTATGGTACAATTTTTAACTGGACCCTGAAAAATCCATTTGAAGGAGTTCTAACAATATTTTGCAGGTAAAATCACTGAAAAACATAGCTTATATTAATCTTCCATACACATTTTTTTATCTTTATGCTGTTTCTTACTGGTGCCATAAACAGTCACTGAAATCATAGCCAACAGGCTGCCAATATGATGATGTGATAACAATCAGCAATAACAGAACTGTTTTCAGATCAGAACTATGGCAGAACCAGAACTGTATTGTTTCATTTTGTCTAGGCTACAACATTGAATTACAAATAAGTCTAGTCTACATTAGTGTCTGCTTGGTACTATTTCTTCTCTTCATTTTGCTGCATCATGATTTTATATTCTTTTTTCCTTACATTATTCTTATTACAATACGTAATTTTTTTCTTCATTGTGTGTTAATTAAGGAAAAAAATCCTTATGGGGATATTAAAACATAAAAACAACCAAACCACAAACTCCAAGTTATACTAAATTTAAATTTGTTGTTAGATCATTTTTTAGTTTTGCAACATAAATTTAGTGGTACATGTTTCTTCTATATTTATTTCCTATCTACCATGATTATGAAAAGGAAATAATCTGAAGAGCCTCAGTGATTCCCTTTCTTACGTAGATTGTTGAACAAACATTTGAAATTTCCTAAACCAAGCTAAGCAAGTTAGCAATACGGCTATAATTTATGTCTTAGCTGTAAAAAAAAGTACTTCTGGGATATTGATAAATCTTGCTTTTCTGAAGATATCAAGCTAAAAAATAAAGAAAAAGAAAAGGTATAACTTTTAGGAGTCTATTTTATAGCAAGGTTCAGTCTTTTCCTCAAATTTGGAGTTGATTTCCTTTATGTAAGAAGAAAGGCTGAAATGTATGAGAAATCAATTAGTAAAATTTTATATCTCAAGACTTTTGATTGCTTTTGAAAAGTTAGTTTACTTCGTACTATTCACTTTTGATCCCATTTTGTGTTATTATTTAGCCCTATGTTTATGGGCTAACTATGATTGTATTTTCTGTATCTTTTATTCCTATATTTGGATTGATCTTTTATCCCGCTGGGATATTGCTGTGATAGGTGGAAACTACAGACTATTCTTTTTTTTGACACCATCATCATTTTGTTTTACAGAAATCTGACTGTCTTGTTCCAGTGCCTTCACAGCCTTATTAGAGGTCTCCCTCCAAGCTGCAGTGTAAAACTCTTGAGGTCTGGAAGCAAAGGAGTACTTACTGAACAGTTAGCACTGGCACTGGAAAAGGAAATGCTCACCTTGAAGAATTCTCTTTTCTTAAAAGAAACTGAGACTGAAAAAAGCTTGACATGGGGGAATGAGTCTAGCAAGAAAATCAATAATGCTCCTCTGGCTTCTTTACTGGACACTGAGGAAGGAATCCAGCAATTCAGAAAGAAGCTTCAGAATGAGCGGGAAGAGAGTGTGCGAAGTATGAACCAAACAATGAATGGTGCACTTTACCAAAAAATTGCTTTGAAAATAGCAGAAGCTCAGCTCAGTTCAGATATGATTATGTGCAAATTGAGCAAGTCCTAGAAACTATTAACTAAATTAATTTTGAGTTCTTTTTTATTAAAATTATACTATTAAATAATAGTTGTATTTTCATGGGTACTTATATTGCTTTGTATTCTATAGCATTTCTATGTTATTTCTACGGATAAATACTGGTCTTTTGATTGATGACTTTTGCAAGAATTTAATATTAAACTGAGTCATTATTTTGTTACATACTTTGAAAATATATTTTAAAGATATTTTCTAATAATTTCTACTTCAAAATCATAATTCTTGGACTATAAAAAAACTCTTTTAGAAAAAAAATTAGTAAGTGTGTACTCTTTAAAATAGTTCTATTGAACTTGAAAGGTGCCTGTTTATACATGTAAAATGTAAGCCTTTTTTTAGAAATCTTAAGACAGGTATAGAAAGGATCTAAGTTATACAACCAATTGTAATTCATAATATGAGTGTGGAGTTTGACAAATTCAAAGAAGAGGCAGTTTATCTTCATGATATGTCAAACCTTTTAACTTCTAGCAATACTGCTTGAGCAAGAAAACTCTGATTGTGCCTTTTAGCCCTGTGTTCTAGAGTCCGCCCTCAGATTTATAGAGTATTTATTGGAGGTAGAAAAGCAGATCAGGCCTCTTAACCAGATTTCAAGAACTCATGAAGGTTCACTGCATACTAAAGCTGCTTCAGGTTTGAGAGGTCCCTTCCCACGCAATTTAGTGATAGGCCTAATCTCACTGGTAAATCCTGGAGGAAACTGGAGGAAGCCTTGCTTGGATGTTAACCTAGCTCCAAGGTGAGAAGATTAGCCTGCTCAATCCCAGAGTCAAATTATTGTCTGCTGATTCTAGCTGCGCAGTGGTTTTGGCCTATCTCAACTAGTCTTGAATAATACTGGGCAACTCTTTTATTATTATTCCACCCTTAGCTGTCTTGAACAAGATATTGCTTATACTTCCAGGCAGAGAATGGCCAGTATTATTTGCTGAGATAGAAATTTTTTAATCAATTTTTTCCTCTCAGCTTCCTGAGGGGCAGAAAGGTTAGAAAATCCTAAATCACAATAACTTGCTTCTTTTATCTCTGCTTTATGTAAGTAAAACCTTCCTATTCCTTGTCACCATTATTCTGAAGTTGTCAGAGTTTTGGTTTTCATTTCCTTTGCAAACAGAGTTAATAGCTTACATCTCCAGCATGAACTCTCTCTGACAATAAAAGTCTGGCAGGAAAAGTGGAAGATATTTATTGACTCAAAGGAATACTGATGTTTCAGATTTTTTTTTCTCATCAGAAAGTTCATATTCTGTATGTATGTCCTCTAGAAGCATTAAGTAGTGATGTTTTTCACTCCAAAGCATTTCACTCCAAAGCAATGGGAGTGAACTGATGCACATTAAATGCAAAATGCTGGCTAGAAAAATGGTGAATGAAAACTGAGCTTTGTAAACTCAACCCAGTTTAGTGATGCGGCTTCACTTTTGAGATTCTCAAAGTATTAAATGACTCCTTTTTAGGTGCACAGAAGGGAAATCTTCCATTAAGATGTCAAGAATGTCTTAACGAATTGTCATGGGTATTTGAAACTCAGTATTTACTGGATGAGAAAGTTCAGGTTTTTTTTACAATTCTTTGTTTGTTAAGCCACAGTTGTGTTCAAGCAATAGTGAAAGCTTAAGTACTCATTATCAGGGCTTGGCAGTCCATTGTCAACGGAATTTCCAGAAGTTCCTGATTATAAGCACTTAAATGAAGCAAAAAATCTCAAAGTGCAATCCTGTAGCTTCCAGCTAAGGGCAAGACCTTGCTAAGCCATCTGAGCAGAAACCTTCAGAGCAACAAAGCCACTGTTCAGCTCAGAGCACTTGAAGGAGATTTTGCAAAGCAGTAAACAGTCCAGCAGCTGATTTTTGTCAGCATTACTGTAGCAGCCTACTCTCATCTTGTAACTAACCATCATTGGTCTCTCTGTCTTTAAAGGGAAACTTCCATTTGTGTTCACAGTCCCTTTATTGAACTAACAGAGTGGGAAAAATGAAGAGAAGCTGCTAGGCACAAATGTTGCCAGTTTGTAATTGCAGGAGTTGTTACTTTAAAGAACCAAACAGTGAAATCACAGAAGTGTAGCAGTGAAATTATTGGAGTGGAATAGTAACAACATGTTCCTACTAAAGAGACTTTCCTGAAGCATGAATGCTTAGTTTGTAAATCATCAGATGAGATCATCAAACACTTTCCTAACAGCTCTAAGATTCCTGGGAGTAGTTCTTCATCTGACTAGTAATGCATAGTGACATGGCACAACTTTCAGTTGGTAGGTGTACTGCGTGTGTGCCATACTTCCCTGTGCCAAAATCTAAAGGTCTCCTGGAAATACTTGAAAGGTTTCTGTTGGTGTTTGTGTTTTTTGGCCAGGAATAATGGAAAAATAGAGCAGGCATTAACAAAGATTCAGGCTCTCTAGAACCTTACCTTCAAGTGCCAGCAGCAGCAATTTTGTTTAGAGGTATTTGCTTTCCTAAACTTGCCTTTCAAAGTAAAAGCAACCAAAGGTGTTAACCTATTTATTTGGTCTCTTGTAATGATTAATGTCTCTACATGCTGGTGTTCAAATGAGAAGTCTAAATTGCCTGGACTAGAAAAATAGTTGATTGTGTTTCTGTCATGAACAGTTGGAATCCTATTTTCTGGACTTCCAAGAATGTCTTGGAAGTGAGATCTTGTATGAAGTAGGATTTGCAAGTACTTTTTTGAACAAGTAATTTGAGAAATTAAATCAGTGGCAACAGCAGTACTAGTCAGTGGGGAATTAGTATTGCCAAGAAGTAATTGATAAAATAGTTGAATGTTTGATTCTGTAAATAAATTCCCCTTTCCATGATAGTAGATCAAGTTGGGAGACATGCACATCACAAGGAACAGAAGGCTTTTTGCTACTAAAGCTGTTACTAATAGCAGATAACTATTCACACAACACATTCACTTAGTCTAACTCTCATAACTACTGTGTAGGAATAACAGCTTGGCAGCCCAGTCCCCAGCCTGGGACTTCTGGCTCCTAGGTAGGTTAGAAAGTCCTTTGAAGAGCCGTTTCCTTCATCAGGTGCGTGTATGTAATCCTGTAAGGTTTTTTGTTTGTGTGTAGCAACCACTACCTGTTTGTGCATGATCCAAGTTAATGCAAACCACAGTTTGGTACTAATGTGGGTATTGGCTTTGTACACAGCCAGCAGGCTCCTGGTGTTCTGAATTTATCAGTCCTGGTGGATTTAATAGAACAACTGATCTCCAGAGCTTACCACTCCTGGGAGACTTTCACATGCCGCTTCTCAGCATGCAGTAATCTCCTCAGCCTGCTGCTTACTGGTAAACATTCCGCTCTCCAGAGCTGGAGAACCCTGTCACACAGACTCACACAAAGGGGCCTTTGAGAAGGCAGTAGAATTATGCCCAGGATCAACTTGTCTTGACCCCAATAGTTCTGGTTTCTGAAAACCAGCACATGTCAGTGGTTTCTGACAGGTATATATAGGAATGGTTCCAGTCTTCTGGTCATGGCAGTGTTCTGTGTGCAGACATTTACTTTGCAGTTACTCTTTCATCACGTTTCAAAAGACTGGGATGCAAAAGGGAAGTCTGACGTAGGAAGTATGAGCTGTCATGTGTGGATGCACTTTTACATCCATCTTAGCACTTTTAAAGTCTGTGATATAAGACCCCAAGAAGAGGGATTGTGTGTCAAAGAACTCTTGTTTTGTCCGGCCAAGTTGGTGTAATAAATAGATTAAGTTACAGTGATTTTTCTCTGTTGTTCTAAGGCCTCTCAGGCAAAAGAAACCTGTCTGCTCTAGAGTGGTTTCCGTGGACAGTAATATTTCCTATTTAAGTTTGTGTGTGTATATATTTCAAATCAGCCACAGGCTGATATTCATAGTAGTCCATAGGTTCATAGTAGTTCATGGGTTGTTCACAGTAGTGGGAGTTAAACCTTCTCTCTCAGCTGCTAATTTTTGTTTTCCCACAGTTTTTGACAATTTGGGAACTGTGACAGTCATATGACTACTCTGTTCTGAGTCATACTGACTCTGCTGACAAAATAATGGCAGCATATTTATCCCTGAGTGAGTTATTCATTAGAGGCTATTAACAAAGATGATAGGCTCAGCAGAAGTATCCAAACAGTGGTAGTTTTCTTCTCCTCCCTTCTCAGCTTCCCTAGGAGAAATGAGATTTTAAACAGTGGGAAGTAATTATCAATACAAGGATTTAAAATCTGGAATAGTTGTAAAGGCATGGGTTTGAGCATTTTGTTATTGCCAAGTCTCATTTATTTTGGGGTTTGGTTTTTTTCAGTACTTTCTTGTCCGCACTCTGGGTAAGGACAAGGTGAACATCAGTATATAGCAGGAGTTTCTAGCCAAGAAGATCCTCCCAGGGGAAAAGCAAAAGAGTAGGAGGTTTAATGCTGCTGTTTAGTCATGTTAATTATTGCTTTAAGGAGGTGATACTACTTTGGTCTTTTCTGTGACCTCAGGTTTGTGCTATGTGAGAACCTTACGCTGTGAATATATTGAGAAATTCATAATTCATCTGTGCACGACAGCAGCTGCGTGTTGGCAAAGCACTTGGTTAGAGCAAAGGCTGCCCAGTGCCAGGTTTGTATCAGTCCAGCTCCTGCCTCAAGTCCTACATTCACAAAACCGTGTTGCTTAGCTGTGGTATTTAGGTCAGAGGCACAGGTTGGTGGAGCAGTCTCAGGTTAACTAATCCTCGTCCTTATTGTCTAAATGGAGAGGCGGTGACTCGTGTGCCGGGCTGTGATCCTCACCTGCGCGCAGAGCTGCAAAGGGAGCGCTTTGAAGCGAGTCCTTCAGAACAGCGTGCGCTGCTCTGTACCTGCCCCTTCCCTCTCCCCGGAACCCCAGCTACAGTTTCGAGCTGAACATATGATGTCTCCTTTTGTAATCCTGCCTTTGAAATGTTCTCAAGCATGAGGGGAAACGCAGAAGCTGCCAAAAACTTCCAAAATTCATGGTTGGTGGGAGTCTGCTGTTTCTTGTAAAGCCTGTACTATTCCCTCTGCACAGGCTCTACTGACTGTGTATTTTTATGCTTCTCTCTTCCTCTCGCCTCAGTGATCAAATACAGAAAACCAAAACCACAATCACTTCTAAAATGCAAAAAAACCCCACCAACTTTGCCTTTCTCTGTCCTGTAGGAACAGGTATATGTTCTTTTCCAAACTGTTGAATCGTAGAATCTACACATAACAGTCATGAATAAACTGGTTGAAATTTTCAAGTGCTGCAAGTAATTGCGCAACACAGAAAAAAGCATTTCCTCTCCAGAGCCCTGAACTGAGCTTTCTACCGGCACTTCATGACTGTTTATGACGATAAGCTGAACAGGGTTTTTTGTTTTTTTTTTTTTGTAAGATTTCCTCAGTTTAGGCTCATTCACACTTTTACTTATTGGTAATAGATTTTAATGCTGCCTACAACATTTTTAGCTTTTGTTTTAATTTTGCCCCTTCTCAACCTCACTTAAGAAAATTCAGCCCTCACTGGATAGGTTAGTATACTTCTAGAATTTTTGAACTGTATTTAGATATGTGTTGTTAATACACAAGCTTCCAGAAAAAAGTGAATTTCTGGGGCTTTTATCTGAATCTCCTTTATTTTTTCAAAGTAGTATGAAATCTCCTAATTATCAAATCATCCAGCTGTGTCTGAATGCAGATACTATACCACCTTCTTTAATCACTGTAGACCAGCTGCATGAGATAGTTACATCAGAAAAAGCAAAGAAAATTATGTTACATTGGAGTTAAATGTATTTTTCAACACAATTGTAAGGAAAATTTCTACAAGACAGTCAGATCAGTTCACTAATCTTTCCTGTCTGACAGCTTTTTTTTGTTTGTAAGCATAGGCTGAAATAGTCCAGGAGAACAGCTGTTGGCTTTGGAGATCCCATGACCTTTCTGAGCATATGCAGTGTCCATGAGAATTAATTCTCATTTGGGATCACATTCATTAGACTATGAATTCTTCCCCAAACTGGAGAGTCAGTGTAGCTGTTGTACATAGGAGTGGGCTTTTCTTTCACTGTCCCATCCAAATGTGGTCTGTGAATTAATGACAGGAAGGTAAATACAACCAATGCCCTATGGAGAACAGCAATTGTGACCTCAGCAGGAACAGAGCTGAAATTACACATTCCAGTGGAGAATAATCACTGATCACCCAATGCTGATTGTTTCTCCCTAATGACATCCCTGTTTTCAAAGTACATTATTTCTATTTAGTTACGCAAAAAGGGTTTTTCTATTGGGATAGTTTTACTAAAATGTTCACTAATTTTATAATTTCAATTTACTCCATATTTTACCAACTACTGAGACAGAGGAGTGCCTGTGTAAATGCAGAAATGAAAAAAAAAATATTCCTGAGGTACTATCGTATTTGTTCACTTACTTTTGCAGTAAGTGAACTATTCCAGTACAAAGTATGTCAACAGTGCACACCACCTTGCCAATAAATGTGATTTTATTAAACTATAGATCAGCTTTTAGTAATTTTCTGGAAAGAATATATCAGTTTTGTTAATTTCAAAGTAGATAAATTTTTCCAAATTTGCTCTCAATATATATAGACAGATGCATGTGACCCAGTGTGTAAAATCTGTGATACTTTAGTACTGGGGAGTTTTACTTCAGAAAGAAATAGATAATTTAAAAAACCTGTCCCTGTGTTTTCTAGGGCTGGGATAATGAACTAGAGTTGGCAGAAATAATCAAATAGGGTGAATAAATGATCCTTACTTATTGCATTTTCCCCAAACATGAATATATTTTCTTGTAAAGTTATAACTAGATAATAGAGTGAAACAACATAAACAGTGTAATTTTTAAAAAAAAATTATGAAAAGGCTTGGGGAAAAATAAATCCCTCCTCTATTTTCCCACCAAAGAGGTAGGAAATTTGTGCAAACTGGTGTATTTTCTTGATAAATTGACATGGTATAATCTAAAAGAGGATAAAGAATAGAGGAGCTCTGTCATTTTGAAATAAATTCCTTCTATAATAAGTATTCTTTCTTACTGGATGTTGAAAACACTTGGAGTGAATTGAATTCTTCAACAATCCACATTAACCTTCTATAAATTAGTAGCATGTCTAAAACAGAAACACATTAACAGTATGAATGGTCCAGGATTGGAATGATTTAAGTGACTGTGAATAGCCCGAGGTTATAGTAATGATTCCTGTAACACCATCTGAAGTGCTTTTTTATTGTTTTTGGAAGTTATTAAGAATTTGTTGCATATTAGCCAGCTCATACACATGTAAGCCTACTCAATGGCACAGCTAATCTATGGAGAGCTCTCTTCTAACACAGCTGTGTGTCATTCATGGGCCATCATCTTGCCCAGTACTTGTTCTCATGCCTTCTTAACATGGATTATTCAACCCACCCCATGTACCCCCCTGCCAGCATTGCAGCTTTAGACCTAAAAAAATTAGGATTTTTGGTTTTAAAAATCACAGAATCTTTGACTTGTCAGCATTTTGTTTTCATGTGGCTGGGACGTGTTGGTTCGTCTGTACACAGCTCTAACTGCCCTTCCCTTTTGCATCTCAGTTTTTGAACCTCTTGGAATCCAATGCAATGCCTACTCTTCTCCACTGCCTCCCCTTCCCCCATACTGAACTCATTTTTAGACCTCTTACACCCTTCAGCTTAAACCATGACCTCATCCAAGAGAGTGGTGAGGCTTTCCAAGAGTTTTCAGGTCTGCACATCTCTGTCTTGATTCAGAACCTGTTCTTTTTGTCTTAGAAGGGGTTATAAGGTTTCACAGACCCAGTTTCACAAATATTCTACTCCTTTGCCCCGACATTTTTCAAGCATGAGTGTAATTTTTTAGTAGGTACGACTTGGCTGCGTTTCTGAAGTTAAAGGCAGAGAACTAATAAATTCTAAACACAGCAATAAATTCAGACTTGGACTTATTTTGCAGTTAGTCACCATTTATTTGAGTCTCTGTTCCTACTTATTTTATGTTTATGTTAGCAACAGATGTGATGCTTCAATTTTATTTGAAATTGTTTGCAGTAAATCTGGCCAATAATGTGCCCATATTCAACAAGGTAACACAGTACAGCTTGTTGTAGTCATTGATAATGATGTTTCAGGCTGTATATATTCATGGCAAACCACGCACTTCGAGAATCAAATGACCAAATACTAAAATATATGTGCTTTGAATGCCAAAGGTGCGTTAGAAATCAAAACCATATTTCTGTTGTGAACTATAAGAAATTATTAAAGTTGGATTTAATTTCAGAGCAATGAAACACCATTTCTTCTTCATGTTATAGTAGAAATAGTACAGGGGGTCTTCTTATGTTCTAGGTTCAAGTACTTTTAATATCATAGCAAAGGAATAAAGACATGCTTAGGAGTTCATGTTTCCAACTTCTGTTATAAAGTCTTAGAGATATAAAGAGTAACTTGAAAGCTAAAGAATCCTTACAGATATTCAAATAAACATCTCCAGAAGGAATTAGCAAATCATTTTGAGTATGCCAACCAAAATATAAGGGGTTCGCTGTCCATTACCCTACTACTCAAAAATCACCAGCAGCCTTGTGACAGGTATTACTAAATGAAAAAGTGAGACTGGAATAATGAATGTAGTTAAGCTATTTCTCTTATGAGTCTGAAACATGAAGAGCAGAAGCATTAGGCCACCAGCAAGCTCGCTGTAGGGTACTCCAAGGTGATTTTGATGATTTGTGAGACTGCAATTTGGGAACCAGCTTCCTTGCTTTGAGGCATTCTCTATAGACTTTATCTGTGGTCTTGTGCAGATGGTGATGTTAGTACAGAATCTGTTATTTAGCTGAAGAAGTTTCTACAAGAGAGCTGATCCTGATAAAATGCTTCAAAGGCATCTGTCGGTTCTAAACAACATTGTTTCCTTAGATTACTTACTAAAAAAAAGTAAAAATAAATTCCTCAGTAGTTTCTTATACATTTAAGTTGGGTTTACTCTTCCCTTATCAGTTTAGAATTCTTATTTTTATTGCAGGTGATGTGTATTGACTTACCTTTGTGCTGGAATCCCTTCCCAATCTACTCTATGTCAGAGTAAATCTTAAGTCAGTAAACTGTTCTGAGCTTCTCCATTTCTAACATCCTGCCATTACAAAAGCATTTGCAAAATCATGGTTTTTGATAGGAAAAAAAAGAGTTGACTTTGTATTGTCTTAAAAACAGGACTGTATCACTAAAGAAAGAATAGTGAAGTTCATTTGATACCTGAAAAATGAAATATTATTTCCAAAAGCAGAAGTGATTTCAATATATTATTTGAAATCAGCAAAATATAGCCCTTCAAATACTCTTGGCAGGAGAAAATTGTATTGAAATCTCCCTTTGGCACTTACTTACTTTCAGCCTATTACATGTCTGCTGATTAATAATCATTGGTGGAGTAAGACGCCAGTCGATGAAAGCACATCTGTCTGCAGCTGGCCTTTCAGAACACGTAAAATAGGAGATGATGCCGTAAGCGAGGTTGTTTGTGCCTATGCACAGTGGGTATCTTTCTTAAAACTGCACAGAGAATTTTTAAGACAAGCTTTTCAGAGAATTGTCTGCTCTCTGGGGGACTCTCCCCATGAGTTTGCCCTCGGTGGCCCTGGGGACGCTCTGTGCCCCCCAGCATGTCCCCAGCCTGCAAGAGGTGCCTCTGGCTGCGGCTGCAGGGACACATCTCTGCCGGAGGTGATGCTCCGGGGGATGTGGGGGCAGAAATAGTACTCCTGCATGTATAAATAGCTCCACAGACTGCTAAAGTGATGGTGGCAGGGTAATATACTGCTGGTTTATTTATATCTGTGGAAGTGCCTTGAGCTTCATAACTGAGTATCACGCTTGTGCTGTGAGTTATTTTGATTGTTTTCCCCCTCAACGCAATCCGATTCATAAAAATCCTTGGTTTTTTCCACCAGTCTCAGTTTCTTGCCTACAGTGATAGCTGCCAAAAAAAAGCTTAGCAAATTAAGGAGCAGATCTTAGTTTGGGAGTACCTGCACAGGCAGCCCAGAGTAAAAGCTGTGCATTGATCCATCTTTTTGCACACCAAGGACAAGGACACACAAGCCTGGAGAGTCCTGGCACCACTGTGTTTTTCAGCTGCTGCCAGTCTGGGAATGACCCAGAGACTTTGTGATTCAGATCTGAAGCAAAAAAATTATTTACGAGGTGAGTGGTTAGATGTAACACTGCAATGCTGAAAAGTAAACATGTCCATTTCCATGTTGAACAGAGAGTGACACCGGCTAGCTTTTTGTTCCCAGCCATAGTTGATGGATCCATTTCTGAAGCACTCAGCTGCCAGTGGGTGGATGCAGGTGGCAGACGGGAGAGCAAACACGTCAGGAAGGCAGCACTTTTGAGATCATGGCTGGAGATTGGCCATGTTCATGTGATGATTACGATGCAGGAGGAATTATTTGTGGTGAGTAGGTTAATGGATTGGTCTCCTGCAGATGTCTCACTTTTGATGGACCTCCTGTTTCACTTCTTGCTTTTGGCCAGAGTCCCGTATGAGGGAGGTAAAGCAGTGTGTAGCAAATCATCATAATTCTGCAACTTCGCTAACTCAACAATTGGTGTTCATGGCGCTGACTGTGTTTGTTGAAGAAGGGGTGATGATGATGGAGATGGAGGAAATTAATAGCTCAGTAAAAGACTTGTGACCACTTTTTTTTCTGAGAAACAGTCTCCTCCTCTGATATAAACAGGCTCCTTTATAGCAAGTGCATTATAGCAGTGACATTTCTGATGGAAACTGAGGGGCTGTTGTCTCAAAGCATACTTGTTCAGGTCAATAAATACACAGTGACTTACAACAAGCAGTACAATTTTTTGCAAATATTAGGGAAAGTGACATCTCAATAGTCATATATCTACAGATGACTGTATAGGGTAGAAACAGGTGGGAGCTATGAACTTTAAGCCTTTGTTAGTACTTTGCTGCTCAGAACAAAATCCCCACATTTCCATATTAGAGATGAGGGAGGTTGCATTTGAGGGTAGGAAACATGTTTGACTCCCTCACAACGTTTTATTTGCCCATTTATTTTCCTTTACAGTTTCACAATAATATAAAATTTGCTTGTTTTTTCCTGATAAGAACAGCCAGACCTGCAGTTAAAGCATAAAAACTTCTCAGCCCCCTTCCTTTCTGTCTAGAATTCTAGAACCAAAGTGAAGGAAGCAGTTTGTGATTAGTTTTTCTTCTTTTCAAAGAGCATACAAAGCATAGTTTTTCTTTCTGAAAGGTTTTTTCTTTCTTGATTTTGTCCTTCAAATGACAAACAAAACTTGATCTCTTTCTAGATGGTCTTTCTAATCCTTTGCTGGAAATGGAAAGCAACTCAACACACTGAATTCATACTTTCACAGACCCAGGGGGCTCAGCAGCACTTGCATCTCTGTCAGCACGAAGCAGTGGTTTGTACAGCAGAAGGGAAGAGAGGAACTTGCTGCCCTGTTGCTTCCTAACTGGTAGGGCCTGTTTCACTGTGATTTGCTGAGTCTGGTGAGGAGTGACCAAAATGGATGTCCACAAGGCAGGGAAGGAGGGAGAAAAGGGGAAAAGAAGGAAGGGAACTTGACCTGTACAGGAGCAGCATGACAGACTGACATGGCCCCTGCAACGTTGCCTGTACGTGGCCATCCTGGTGCACCCAGGGCTACCTGGGTTCATCATAGGAGCCCAGGGTTGTTTGCTTTTCCATGGTTTACATGAGCCTAAGGGCAAGATGAGCAGTGCACCTGCATCCCACCTGACCAGTGGGATGATGTCTGGGACACAGCCACAAGACTAACAGTCACTATTCTCTCAATAACAAGTTTATCCTGAAATTAGCCTTTATAATGCTACTTATCATAAAGCACCTTACAATAATCTAAAAGTATTTTGATGACCTATTTGTACATTTATTCTAGAATATTTATGAATCTATATCTATCATTCACCTGCATTCTTATTTCTGTCACTGACCCATTGCATACATTTCATTACTCTGTATAAAATGCAATATTCCATTTCATTTGCCATCCAAAATTGAACTCTTCCAACACATCCAAATGCCACCCAGTGATTACAGCAGGAATTGCACTTGATCGCTTATGCTGCTGTTCTGCATGCAACAAACTGGCTGCTGGAAAAATGTTTAAAGACAGATAATTTATCTTTGTGATTAGAGTACTTTGTTATAAAATCAATGCTAACTGTGAGTAAATCAATTTCTTAGCTCCTCATTAGAACACTATACAGTTGTGAAATATTCTTTTATGTTCATGAGATGCATTTTCCCAAAGAAAATGCTTCTCAGTCCATTTTAAGTATAGTTTATATACATAGCATGTAAAGGCATTTCGCAAGGTACCTCGTGGTATGAATGGAAAACCAGCTGGATACCATGGGGCATTTGTTTTACCTCGTATATAGGTGATATTATGCCATTTCTGAAAATCCACGTGGAATTCTGTTATGGAAGAGCATGGTATTTTTGTTTGAGTATTCCTTAACTATATTTGTGTTTTACAAAGATGTTTTTTCTGCACTGTTGTGTCATTCTGCTTGGAGAGGTTATGTGAAGACAGAACCTATTTTGTAGAAAGAAATTGCTTTGTTTTGCCTGTAACAATTTCATACCTGGAGTTCTCTTGCTGGCTACTGCACTCTCAAACCTGCATTTCTTTTTAACTTAATTTTCCCCTGTTTGATACCAGCTAGGAGAATTTCCTCCAGGGATCAGCTCTGTGGGTTCAGCTGCATTCACAGGGAGCAGTGTTTGAGCAGGGCTGGCTGCTCCTGCAGGGAGCTAAACCTCCCATCGGGGTTGGTACCTGGAGTGCATCGTGTCACTGTCAGCCTGAGAGAGAAGGGACTGTGCCACCCAGGACTTGGTGCCTGGCACCGTGTGCCCCTCAGGGTGGGGAGAGAGGCTGTGGTCCCAGGAGAGCAGGAAGGCATCAGGGGCTTTGCTGTGCCCTGGGGAAAGGCACTGTGGGGAGCAGGGGCAGCGGCAGAACCCTGCACTGGCACCTTCCAGCACTGCCAGCATGGGGTCACAACACCCCTGCTGAGAGGGGGCAGCATGAGGTGCCCCATTGCAGCAAGTCTTGTGCAATGAGTGAGACCAATGATGCAATCTTTCCTCCTTTACACAGCTTTCTGTGATGTTTTACAACCTGATAGCTTGTCCTGACCCAGCCTGGAATACCATCTGGAATACAAATTTAATGAATGTACAGTGCGACTGCTGTGACGCCAACAAATCCAGTACTTCTCCACGTGTAAAATGCCATCCCTGATCCTCTCTTGGTGTGAGAAGTGCTTTTGAGAACTGTATCTGGTGGCATCTGACTCTGCTTAGGCTCTCTCAATGCACCACAGTTCCTGATGCAATTTCCTGTTGCTCTGCACTCATTTCTCTTGCAGCGACCCACAGGAAGATGTTAAGAAAGGAATTATTCATCCACCATTGTATAAATTTGAACTCTGAAGGGTAAGACTTGTAAACAAGCCCGATAACTTCTGAAAATATGCTAGTACTCATAATGCAATAGATGCTCTCCAGCAACAGAAGAAAAGCTGTAAACTCTTCAAATAAACAGCACAAACTTTAGAAGAGATGTACATTATTTTTTTCCAACTATTTTTTATATTTATGTGGTTAATCACATAGAAAAGAGAGAAAAAAATATTTATAGTTCATTCTGGCCAAACTCTTCTCTGTGCAACTTCTCTGATGTTTGTGGGGTCACAAGAAGAGAGGATTTGGCCTTTCATCTTGATAGTATGAATGTGCTAAGAGCAGAAACAAAGTGTTTATCAAAGATGACTTGTATTTATTTACTGGGAATTTTTTTTTTTAAGTGGAGATGTCTGTATAGAAGACTGAAAGACAATTGTGATTAAAGCTTCTGAAATGCTGGTTTACTTTTAAATGGTGCAGTAAAAAGAGAAAAAAATCCTTTTTACAGGAATCAGTACTCACTTATAAGAGCACTGATCTCACCCAACAGACTGTGAAGTTGATAATTAACCAGAAGCAGGCAGGTTCATCATTCTGTAATGAGCTGCCTGCAAAACCATCTGATGAATAAAGGCTGTCAAACAAAATCTCTTGGCATGACACATCCACCTGCAGGGCTTGCTACAGATGGCATGACAGTGGCTGACCATCTGATTCAGTCAAGAGAGGCCAATGAAAAAGTGGTGTGTGCTCCAAACAATATTTTCTAATTCTTCAAATGCTGCAGCAACAAATGGTAGAATTTCTGTATCCAGAACTGTGAATTTCTGGGTAGGGAGGGAAACACAGTCTCAGTCCAGTGTTAGAAACAAAACACAGCATAAAACAACAAAATTACATATGCATTATTTAACACCATTACTGGAGAGGATGCAGTGGTGGAGAAAAAGCTACTATAAAAGGATGAAGTGGAATCCCAGAGCATTTGTAATATCCACCTTCCCTGTGGCACAGACTGGCATACATACAACTAGCCACTATTTGTTGCAATTTGTTCAATTCAAAGCTATTTTTCACCCCTTTTTAAAAGGCCTACCCAGTAGTCTTTACTCAAAAGAAAACTGTAAATGATAGTTTCTGAAAGCTGGCGCTCCATTCACCCAATAATACAGATCTGAGTTGTACAATGACAATTTTCAGTTTGTAAGGCTGTGTTGCAGTGCTGAAGGCACCATAGATGTTAAAGATTTATGGTGCTTATAGGGCACCATGAGGTACATAAAAGCCAATTGGATAGAAATACAGAGTAATAAAGAAACATATCTTTCCTTTCTCCAAACCAAACTAAACCAAAACATGTTCTGGCAATCACCCTGTCTCAAGGTGCAGAGCTTCACTGGCATTTAGCCCAAGTGAGTCACAGATGTGAGGCCAGGCAAGCCATACAATTGGACAGAAAGGGCCCACCATGGTTATGTGCATTTGGCCACATGTGTTTGCAGGATCAGGCACAGATGTGAAGTTCCCAGGGCCAGCTGCTCCCAGCAGTGAGGGAGCTGTTGGTGGACAGCCCACCTGCCTCTGCTCAGCCCTGGGGCTGCACCATTCTGAGGGATCAGGGATGCTGCCCTGCAGAGACCCTCATGGCTGAGGCTCAGCATAGCTCCACGTACCTATGAGTGCCTTCAAATTTCTCTCAATACAAAGTGCTTTTCCCTGTCAGCTGTCAAAGAGCTTGCACAGCCTGGGGTGGATCACTTTCTGCCATTGACAGTGGACAGTGTTTCCAGGACCATTTGGGCAAAACAGGAGCCAGGTATACAGCCGCACCTGTCTTGCATTGTGCTTGCATTGTGCCCCATCTCAGGCAGGGAATCAGCCTGGAGCCCGGGAGAGCCCAAAGGATGGGGACATTTGTAATAGAAACAGGAAGATTAGCAGGAGCAGAGTATGATCGAGCACCAGAAGAACTGGCAGAACAAAGGGTTAAATGCATAAACACTGCCCCACAAAAACATCCTTTCCAGCAGTAAAATGGAGACAAAGGTGGCTATACCAAGCCCAGAAGACCAAAGACCCCAGCCCAGCAGACTCCCTTAGCAGACCCTGCATCCTAACAAGAGGAGAGTGGCATCAGCATGGCAACAGACCCCATGTAACATTGCATATATGCTTTTTCCCATTGGCCCACAAGGGAAATTTTCCAAACAAGCAAAAAGAAACAATGAGCAGCAACTTGGCATAAGGATTAATGACCTGATGGTAACAATGTTCGTGCTAGGCACTACAGAGACGATGGTTCCTAATGGACATGAGATCTGTCCAAAATGACATTTTGTGTGGCTCTCAAGAAGAACTCCAGAGACAAATGGAGGACTTGGCAACTTGTGCTCTGTGTCATACTGAAGTGGTCCAGGTCAGACATCTTGTTGCTTGTGCATACGTGGAACGAGAGAATGGGTGAATAAAGTGTACAAGGGAATGGCTGTGAACAGGTAACATCGACTTTCTTGCAGATGTTTGTAAAGAAACACCACCTCTCCCTCCATCATATCCTACACCAAGTTTGTACCACTAATTTCCATCCAAGTACACACGTCTGCCCAGGTTTAGTAAACCTGCTGCCTTCCAGGAAAGCTGGGCGTGGGTGAGTTGTGCTTGTGTTTTGCCCAGCTGTAGGGACCACGTGCCAGCACCCCTGACTGGCCCTGTGTGCGGCAAGCTTGGGTTTGGTAGGTTTGGTGCAGCTTTCACATCAACCTGCAATAGCACATCTGCTTCCCAAGACACTCTTAGAAGCAACATCATCATGTTCACACCTAATAAACCCCGTTCTACATGAGATGCCTCTGATGGAGCTTGTGCATCACTGGTGCCACGGGATGGGTATTCTGGGATGAAATCAAATGCTCTCATTTTCTCCAGGGCCTGATTTGCTGACCAGTGAAGGATACCAGCATGCAAAAGGCAGGAACAGTGCCTGATGTTCTTGTTCCACATCTGTGGAATATCCTAGAGAGGGCTGTCAGCAAAATGTTGACCTGCTGAATCCCATAATGGTCTATGATTATTGATTAACTCCTTACAGAGCCACTTGCTGTGGATTGTAAGCACAAACCAAGAATTGACTGACGTTTTGTTGTTGATGATATTGTTGGTAGCTTCATTTCAATGTAATTGAGACTAATCTTGCAATGAGTAGAAAAAATATTTCCCATTTCCCCAGTGCCAGCACATACAGGACACATATGAATGCTGTGGTGACACCATCCATCTTGAATATAATTTAATTTGTAGAATTTCATACATGCAGCAGTTAACAGTGTACTAACTATGTTATTTGATTGAACTCACAAACCTTCACTTTAATTGTATTTTAAGGTTTTTTTATATTTGAGATAGTTTAATTATGAAGGTTAGGAGCAGCTCCACAGGCAGGGTTAAAATGAATTTTGTACTCAAAACCTCTCATTTTCTTAGTAAGTGTCCTTCCCAAATGACATCAATTGCATTTTCTAAGGCTTTACAAATTAAACATACCGATTAGAAATTAAAATTAATTCATATTAGTATGCCAGAGCACGTAACAACCAATGTACAAATTTTTGTGCCTATGCCCTTTATCTCCCTAGCAAAAGCACACAGTGTTATCTCTTGCTTTGTACATGCAGCAGCATTGCAAAAGCACTCCCTCACTGCACTCCCCTAAGCTGAACTCAAACTGACTGTGTTTACTCACAAAACATGAAGCCTGAGAGCTACACAAACCCTACCATATCACCAGGGCTCTGAAACAGAATCACAGCATCGCAGGACCACAGAATGGGTCAGGTTGGAAGGGTAACTCCAGTGGGTCACCACAGTGACTCCTCCCTGCTCAAGCAGGGTTATCCCAGAGCACACGGCAGAGGACTGCATCCAGAAGGTTCTTGAAAATCTCTAGTGAGGGAGATTCCATGCTTTCTCTGGGCAATCTGTTCCAGTGCTCAGTCACACACAGAAAAGAAGTTTTTCCTCATGCTCAGGCGAAACTTCCTGTGCATCAGTTTCTGCCCCTTGCCTCTTGTCCTGTTGCTCAACACCACCAAAGTCCCCTCTCAGTCATGTCTTGTAGAGTCTGAACAGGCTCAGCTGCCTCAGCCTATCCTTGAAAGAGAGATGCCCCAGTCCTTTAATCATCTTTGTTGCCTTCCACCCAACCCACTTCAGGAGCTCAGTGTCTGTACTGAGGAGCCCAGAACTCGGCAGAGTGATTCTCACCAGGGATGAGCCGAGGGGCAGGATCACCTCCCTGCTGGCAGGGCTCTCCCTAATGCACCCTAGGATTCCATTGGCACTCTTGGCCGCAAGGACACACTGCTGGCCCATGGACTGCTTGTTGTCCACCAAGACTCCCAGGTCCTTCTCTGCAGAGCTGCTTTCCAGCAGGCTGGCCCACAGCCTGTGCTGGTGCCTGGGGTTATGCCTCTTCGGGTGCAGAATCCTGCACTTGCCCTTGTTGAACTTCACTGAACCAAAGCCCCGCTGGAGGTGTTACAGTGCATTTTGACTGCTGACCTATTTGACCACACAGCACAGAGGCGCAGCTCACACTTATGGAAGTCTTATACCAGCATTCATTTCCATGTGAATGCCCTTTGGAAGGAGCAGTGATCATTTGCAGCGGCTCTTCCTCATGAGCAGGAATCCCCCAGACACCCGAGAGGGCTGGTCACTGCAGTTTGCTAAAACAGGGGACATTTCCCCAGACATTCGCCTCTACACTCAGCAAAGGTGAGGCCACACAGCCCTGAGTGGGGGCCATTTCCACAAGCACGTCTCTGATGCTATTCTTGGATCGTATCTAGAGAAAAGCTTCAGTGAGGGTTTGTATGTATGACCAGTCTTGAATGTGCAACAGAAAGAGAAGGCTGGTGAATAGGAGAGGGGCCAGAGCCAATTAGCCCCCCCATAGGTGTGAAACCACACTGAAGCCCCTACCAAATCTGCCAGGCCAGACCAGGGAAACCACCTCCAGCTCACCCTGGAGCCTTCCATTTCTCTCCAGGAGGCTAAGGAGCTTATTCTATGATGCAAGGAATAAGAGATGGCCCCTTCTGGGCAAAAAAAAACCAAAAAAAAAACCCCACTATTTTTTGTGTAAGATCATTTTCAGTTGCAGAAATAATGTCAAAACCAAGTGTTGGTCCAAAACACTCTCTGAAAAACATGAGATACTCATATGTCCTCTGGAGAAGAGGAAAAAGGGAAAGGAAAGTGAGGCTGTAGAAATATGGGATGTATACAGGAGAAGTTGAAAGGTAGTACAGCTTAACAGAAGAAAGCTGTTGGTCAGGAGTGGTGCCATAAAGCCCCACAATGAGCTGCTCCAGGAGACCAGGCAGCTGTCCATCCAGGCAGTTTTGTGCTTCCTCCTTCTTTAGCATTGATTTGAAATGCACATTCTGGTTATTTATTTTTAATGTTTTCCCCTCAAGGTGTCACTGCAGGGTAGACTTAAGGCTATTTACCAGCACCAGCTGAGTATTTTCATTCCTGAAATTGTTTCCTTTTCTTTGAAATAAAACATTAACTATAAACACCTTGGGTAAATACTGCATGGTTTGAAGGTAATGCAACATCTCCATGTAATATCAGTCTCCCTTACATTATTCTTCTTCACTTTACTTCTTTGTATTTTCTCCATCTTTGTGTATTTTATCTGGGAAGAGTAAGAGTTGTGAATGCCTAAGGCATTGGATTTAAGCCTGTTTAAAAGCAGCTCTCTTGCTGGTACCAGAAAAAAGCTGATCTGGGGTATCACATGTTCTTCTTGTCCATGCAGTAGGGCTGCAGCCTGCACTAGTGAGTTATTGACAGCCCTCTCCAGGAACTCCTTAATTTTCTGTCAAAATCTTAAATCCAAGAGGCTATCAGCACCGACTACCTCTTTACCTGGCGCTGCAGGCGGTCAAAGGCTTAGGGAGAACAACACAAGCTTACTTAGAGTGATTGCCTCTTTGCTGAGCAGGCATTGAGATGGACTCCTTTTTTATTATTTCCTCTTCAAGTGGTGCCAGTGGTAGGAGCCTTCAGTAGTCCGTGAAAGGAAAAATCAGTTATTCTAGTTGCAAGGAGAAATAAAGCCTTATGCTCATAAATCTTCCCTGTTTTACAGTAATTTCAATTTCCTTGTCTGTCCCTTGTGACAGCTCACTCTGAGGGCAAGATACATGCCAGTTGTTGCAAGTTATTGTTATAAGCAATTGTTACAGGTATGTGTTATACCTGAAATCTGCCTAACTTTTCATCAGGGAGATGAGGAGATTAATTTTTTCCCGTGAGATCTTAGTTCTCACAGATCTTTTACAGTATTTTAAACATGGACTTTACCACCACATTTGGTTGCAGTTAGGCAGCAAGCTCAAAAGCTGATTCTTAAACATCGTTTTCTTAGGACACCAAACTACTGCATTGAAAAGATCCAGTTGATGAGCAAGGGAAGTTTCTCCTAGTGTGACCCAGATCCTGAGAAATCACTTACCTACTTGCTCATGTACACATTGCAGAGATGGGTGAGAAGATGTAACACCTTTTTTAAGCATCCTCTATAAAGGAACTAGTACTCTATTGGCACGGAAGTGAGTGGGGAGTCTGCTAGTAACTTGGGTTGGTACCTGCTCAGTCCCTGGTTATTCCATGCCCTGGGTGTAATACATCCAGCTCCTAGTGACAAGTGTCTTCATCACAGATGGTGCTTTCCAAAAATATTCACCTCAGTTTTAGCAGATGCAGAAACAGAGCCGATCAGCCACGGGAACTGGCTCACCTCAGCCTCGATTGCTTCATGCATGTCAAGCTCAAATGTGTCTTGGTGGGAGAAGATTGCTCTCCCTTGTGATTCTCATTCCACTCCTGTCTTCTAGATGTTTTGACTCCAGGCTTCCTCAAATTTTTTCCTGTCCCACCTGCTTAGCCAAGCACAGCACACAATGAGTGGGAGCAAGAGGAATCTTGTTCCTACCTCTCCTCCTCCCCTGACTGCATTTTGTCTTGTGCCCTTCATCTCTTTCTTGTGACATTTCCCTGTTGTTGACAATAAAATATTATTAACATTGCTACTTTTGCTGTCAGAATGTCAGAGCTACCTCTCAGAAAAGTGAATGGATCAATGGTGGGTATTATGGGAGGAATCTGAATTAAAATACACTGGGCTGATACATGGAGAGATATGAAATGAGGGGCTGTTAAGCTGAGCATCTCCACTTGTGATGCAGTTGTGATGATGTTTTAAGCCAGCCTCTGTGATCTAATTACATTCCCTAACTATATTAAGGGAACGTTTTAAGAGCAATAATTCAATCACTCTGAAGTTAGAAAATACCAGCATTTAGGTTATCTCTGTAATAAAAAATGCATGTTATACAACACTTTCCAATTACTTTCCTTTAAATATATTTTTTAAATCACCTTCTAAGCTGAAATCTAAACAAAAGAGCAGGACTTGGAGGCTGGTCCAAGATGTGGGCTGAAGTCTTCCCTGTGGCTGCTGGCCTAGCTCATAGGGTGTCCATGCTAGTGAGAATTTGTTCACATCTCCCAGTTCACACCGCTGACAGCTTTCAGATACCTCCAGCCACTTCTTTTTTCACCCTCTGGTTCTGTTCTTTCCAATCACATTACTCTTGTTCAGCAGGACAGTGGTGTACTGAACCAAAAAGCCTCTTCACAGAAATTGTCTCCTACCTGCAGATTTCTGTTCAGTGGACACTCATTAGGATTTCTCCCTTCTGTCTTTACACATGAAGGCACCCTCTGTGGCAGGTGGACTTCACAGTCATCATTTAACACTGGGCTTTTCTGAAATTTGGTTGCTGCCTGGTAAAAGGACAGAAATGAAGAGTGAAAAATCCCTTGGTGTGCAGAGGCTGGGACCTGAACTGGCCCAGAGTGATGAGTCTAGAAGGACAGCCATCACCAGAACAAGAAGGCATCAATGTGCAAATCATTCCAAGGAAAAATCATCACAGATTACTACCCCTGAACCTGCAAAGTTTATGTCTGAATTGCAGCCACAGCTGTGATTGCTCTCTGTGCTGGTATATCCAAGCAGGCTTAGCCTCACTAATTCAATAACAGTAGCAAGTTCAAGCAATTCAATACCTGTACAAGCTCAATCACAGCAACAACAGCAGTGCAGATATAGCAGCAATAACCTCTCCGTGCTGTTCTCCAGGCAGTCAGGCTCTCACATGACTCAAACAGATGAAGTTACCAGAGCAGAGGTTTTAGTGCATTGTTATCATACCTGTCAACCACATTAAAGCTGGCTCGTATGTGCACTACAGTGTGGAGCTCGAATTTTATCACAGGTGTAAGCAGCAGCCTACACAAACCAACATTAAGAGGGGCATATACCATTTAACTGTCCCTGACTATGATTACAACAAAACAAATGTGAATACTGATAATCAGTTAGATAAGTTGTGATTTAATTTCTTCAGGCATGGCTAAGCATCTGTTTTCAGTAAGATACAACTATGTGAAAAATTTCAGTAATCTATGCCATTACAGTCTCAAGCTCATTAGAGCTAACCACTGTGAAGTAACTGCTCTGAATGGGGGAGGGGGAGGAGCGGGTGGAAAGAAAAATATTCATTTGTGAACAGAAAAAGTATCTTAATCCATGAAAACTCAATATTTCTCTGGAGAGAAACTATGTATTGGATTTTTAAATAAAGCAACCCAGACTTAGATCACAGGGTAAGGTAAGGATGTTTCTTCTTTTCAGAAAATAAAGGTAGACCACTGAGTTACCCAGACTGTTCCACTCTTCAGCGCTCATTAAGCTGCAGTTGTTGAGGTTCAGAGAACACAGCAGTCACCTTGTACTCTCGCACGTATAACTGCTCTATCCAATTTTACTTGCCCTGCTTATTGCACTATAGCAATTCATGACATATTGATTCAACTTATAGAAGAAATTTTTTTTCCAGTTCATTTAAATTATAGTTTAGACTGTACATGCTTGAAGGAGATGTCCGTAAATTATGTCAGCTTTCAGTAAGTCTACATTGAAAAACACAAAGTAAATTAAAAGTGCTAACTAATTTTTGTTTAATTATTGATTTGAGCCTACTCTGCTTCGGAAAATGTAATTATGAAAGTTGAATTTGGCCAGATCTACAAAGGGTTGCATGGATTCTAGTAGTAAAGAAAAGAATTCAGTCTCCTAGATCAATGATGAAAATGTGTCCTTTGATAGTGGCTCCAAAGAAGAAGTCCAACTGCATTTCAGAGTGCCTGTTTGGCCTTCTAGACATTCTCCGGAGGACAGCAAGCATCCAGGAGTTTCTGGGTTTTTTCCAACACAGTATCTCACTGAAATACCAATGAGGGTGATACTTTTTGAATTAAGAGGAGGTCAATTAAGTATTGACCTGCAATGAATATCTATGCATAAATGCCTCATACATAAATTATACCTTCCTGACTACCTGTTTATTTACCCTCAGAGGCTGTTTTCCTCTATACCCCAATATTAACTTCTACAGCAGAACAGGGGAGTCTTCTCAGGAGGGAAAGAGACACTCCTGGAAGCATCTCTGCCATCCTCAAACCTTTGAAGTACAGAAGGACACAGACCCAGGCCCTGGCATGAAAAGAGGCCCTAAATAAGGATTGCAGTTTAAATTGGGATTATTCAAATGGATCCTGCATGTTGCCCAAGAGACAATCCCCTGAGGCTTTGTACACCAGGGCCTTGGGAGGGGTATTTTGACCAGGTTGCTTCCATCCATAATGTTTCCTATGACTTAATCTTGCCAGATAAGCAGGTTAAAAAGTTTTAAAACAAAATTTTTCATGTAACCTCTTCAGACTACCAAAATACTCATTCAGTTTTCTTTAATGACTGCCATAGTACTACTGAAGGTTAAATTTATTAGTCCTAAAAGATTTTAATGCTGAAAAAATAAAAATCTTTTGCTGATACATTCTTGAAGGATAACATTAGGGTTGTAGGAGGATTTAAAAGATTATTTGAGGGATTGTGAAACAATTTCTGGATAACCTCAAATTTGTGTTTTTGAGTGATGGCAGCCTCAGTGTAGAAAGCTTTCCTTCCATTACAATTCTTCAGCTTGCTTCCTGTCAGGAAAACAGGGGGCCCTGAAGGGATTCTCTTTCCCAAATAATTTAGGTTTGCTCACAGCCCTCCTCCAATAGGAGCTGTTTGTTTTCCACTTGTTTGCACTGTTGAGCAATTAGTGGGTTGAGAAGTAAGTTGGGACCATCGAGGAGCTCAGCTGCACTTGCTCTCTTCTGTCTGCTCAGCTTGCCAGACTTTTGCCAATCCCAGAAATATTTTTGGCAGGGCATTGAAACTCTCAGGAATCTTTGTAGAAGGATTTGAAGGTCAGCCAGGAGAATTAGACTGGGAGCAAATGTTATGGAGGTCATTTGCTGCTGCAGCTAGGTTTGTATCTGTTCAGGATCAACTGGGAAAATCGATCATGGGAAAATCCCTGTGCTCCTTGCAACGTCAGGGAGCTGGGATCTGGCTGGGTCTTTTTCAAGGCTGTACATTTGAGAGTCTTTCCCTCTGTAAACCCTTGCTTACAGGAAAGAGATTTTTGTGAGAAGCTGAGATGAAGTTGATGCATCTCTGCCAGGAGATTTCTACAAACAGAAAGCAAACATGCTCTTGCCCTGCTTGGTCGGCAGCCGGGGAAGAAGTCGCTGCTCACCAGGCAGCTGGGGTTGTCTCCGTCCGAGCTCTCAGCCAAGAGAAAACAGCTTGCCGCCCATGTGGCACTTCAGCGTGAGCAGTAAACATCACATTAACGTTTGTAGGAGCCCAATAACCTGTCACTGTGGGTTTGGCAGCGCTGCCTGAACTGCCCCAGCAACCGCCAGCCATGTGGCCGGGCAGCTGGGAGCACTTAGGGACAGCTTGCCCCTGTCCCTGGGGCTGCACAGGCTCAGGGAGGGGGGACAGGGCCGATTGCCTGTGGCCAGGCCAGCTCTGTGCCCACCTGGTGAAGGAAAGCCAAAACTGGATTGAGGGGTAGCCCCCACGAGCTCAGCTCTGCCGTGGCCCGGGGAAGGCTGGAGAAAAATGGGGGATGCTGGTGGTGTCTGGCATTTGCTCGCAGGCCAGGGCAGGGAAGGGGAGCAGGGGTAGACCTGTCAGGTCCTGCACAGCCATGGGCTGGCAACCATCTCCCCAAAACAAATGGAGATTAAAAGCCATTCCTGGCACTTCAGAGACTCAGTGTCTGTAAAGCTGCCCTGGGGCTGTAGTTTCATAAAAATGCATGCTTTCACCCTTTCTTCCATTTTATTTATTAATGCTGTTCTTTCCTTAAAATAGGGACTCAATATCTTGCACAGGTGCGTGGACTGGAGAGCTGTACAGTTCTACCACTGCCAGGATAAAGATATTGATTCCTTAATAATTTCTGGGTTTTTACTCTTCATGTATCTGTAACTTGGTGTAGTTCTGTGCTTCTTACAAAGTGCTAAAAACCTCTGTTCCCAGTACCTTTAGCCAAAACAAAGCTCTCTGAATAGAAATTCAAGGACTTATCAGTTGTCCTAGGGTCTGAAAATATGTAAACAACTGTGGGATGGGGGGATGGCACCCAGGGTGGTTAATATCATAACCTAAAGGTGCAACTCGAGAATTAAAGGCCAATATGCTAATAGGACAGAACTTATAAAAGGTGAAGGGCTTGTGACCCAGTGTCTATTTTTTGGGTTTAGTCCCTGAGGGGTACTTTGCTTGCCCGAATATGCCTTTGAAGGCCTTGAATAAATTTGCCTGCTTTTTATACTCCTAATTTGTTTTGACCTCTGTTTCAGGTAGCATCAATATTAGGCATCAATATCTGCAGGGAAAGGCTGGCTGAGGAACCCTGGCTGTGTTGTTTCCCAGAAGGGTGTTGTGGAAATCTCAGTTATTTCAAAAGTATAATGGTGCTGTTAGGAGGTTTCCTTTTTCCCAAGGGGGATGCTCATCCTCTCTCCTGTGCAAAGCCCCATGGCCTGCCCTGTGCTGACACCATCATGTGCCACTGGAAAAAGCCAGGGTCCAAAACACTGGGAAAGTACAAAAATTGGTGACATGGACAATCAGGGTAGAGCACCCCATGGCTCCTGCTAGAGGAAAATGGAACTGATGTGACAAACATCTATATGCATAGTTCCAGGCAGGGGACATAACTGAGATCTGCATTCTGCTTGTGAGAGAGTTCCTCTTTTGAATATTGATAGTCTTCTGAAAGCCTCTGCTGAAAATGATTCAGAAACAATGGGAATGTGTTTTCTGGGAAGATTTTGGTGTCCTTTTTTAATCTTCTGCTATAAGGTACACAGAGAATGTTAACATGATGGAATGACCTTCTGAACTTGCCTTTTTGCTAGGATGCTGCTCTTGGAAAAATGTCTGACAGGCATCCTTTCCAGTTTTTCTTTTTCCTGTTAAGGCAACTTCTACAGTCTTCTTACAGCAGAGATACATAATGCAACCCACCACATCCCCAGGGGTTTTGGCCTCTGTTGAAAAGGACAGGAGTCTGTTCAGGAAATACTCTTTGGGAGAAGAAAGTAAAAGAGGAAGCTGCAAGTAAATGACCAGGAAAAACTCCAGGTAAAAGTAGTTTGACCTACTACTAAAAGCAGTTTGAGCATATTCAAGACTGAGATTTTTAACAGCACTTAATGATTTTTAGTGCCTCACTTCTTGGGTATTCCAACAGAGAAATCTTTGGAGGCCTTATGCTCAGAGATTAAGTGCCTGGCATTTCCTGAAAGTTATGTCTCCATTAACATATTTCAAGTGGTGCATGAAGAACAGGAGCTCTTGAAAAATCACAAGGCCAAGATATTCTTTAGTGACTTAAAATGGTCAGACAAAACATATTGTCATGCTCAGACACAGCTCTTCAAGGATTTTGAACATTTTTTTCTTTCTCTAGAAGAGATTAAATAATGGTATATCTGAAATCTTACACTGCACTTCAGTTGTGTCATGAAAGATAGAATTCATATTTGATATTAATGGAGCAGGTGAAACGTGAAATGATATTTCTTTAATCTTTAATGAAATTTCTGGTTTTAGCATTTAGCTTGTCTGTTCAATGACACAGAAGAGCTAATAATATCACTGTTTTTGAAGAATTCATTCACTACAGGCAGCCTGATTTTCTGAATCTGTTGGAAGCTCTTTAGGTGGTCCAATGATGCATGAAAAGTATAATACTAAAAAAATCCTTTGTCCTTGAAGCCCAGTGATCATAATTGGAAACATATAATTAAAAAAGAAAAAAAAATCTCCCAGTAAGCCACTACTCTGGAACAGTGATGTAGTAGTTTAGAAAATACAGTTCTACAGGAATTAGTAGTAACAATGGAGTTTCAGGAACTCTTCAACCAAGTATGCTCTATAGCTTGAATAAACACCTGTATATTCAACACAAAAAAGTTGAATGGTGCTCTCTGTAGCAAACTGTTTCTTTGCTGAATGACTTTGTTGTTTTAAAATTTAAAAATTTCTTTTGGAAACCCCCATGAATCAGGAAAAGTTAGTCAAAATGCTGCAAGCTTTTGTGGGGAGAAACTGATTCATTTCTCCTGGGCATACATAACTGAGAAAATGCTGTGCATGACAAAAAGTTTGCTGTGAGACAGGGCAGGACTAAGAGGTGGTTCCAGGGGACACACAACCAGTATTCCATCTTCAGCCAATCCCTTGGAGGCCAAAGTAGATTATGCTGTCTCTTAAGGTCATTCACGCCTTGATTTTCCATTATTTCAGCCTATAATTTTAATTTTTCTTTTGAGCGGCCAGTGCTGACCTTCTTGAAACAGAGGAATGTTGGAGTAGTGTCCAAAAGATGCAGTTATGCTTCCAAAAATCATAGATGCTCTCCAGTACCCATTAAAGCTAGCTGGTAATGGAGCTAATATAAACCTTGGCCACTCTCCCAGCTGACTGTCCTAATAATAGAAACACCCCTCTGAATGAGTAGCTGATACTGGGATCTGCCAGGCAATTTTCATTAAAAACAGCAATTGGTGACAATATCCTTGGTGGAGATCTGCTTGTCTTAATCATATCACCACTGAAAGGAGCAAGAGGACTCTCTTTCTTTCTGTTTTCAATTTGCCTTTTGTCATTAGCACTTTCTGATCTTTTTGAGGTGTCTCCTAGACCTTCTTCCTTTTGCTTTCCAGTTACACTCTTTTTTTTTGCATACACAATTCTGCACCCTTTTGCCCTTTCATCAGCTCATAGGGAAGCTCCCGAGTCTGTGTGGCTGAGCTGGGGAGCAGCTGTGTGGTTTGGTGTTGCGGTGGCTGAAACCATCTTGGAGAAGCCTCGAGGTCCCAGGGTAGCCATGCTTCTGGGACAACCCAGAGACAGGAAACACTCCCTGAGTGCTTATTGGATGGTCTGTCACTAGGTGTGTTAATCCTCCTATGCTGATTGGTTGTTGTTGTATCTCTGACTCTGCCCTTCCCTTCTCCCCATTGGTTCTCATTGTATCACACCCTCCAACCTTCCCTTCTTGCCATTGGTTATTGTTTAATCTCCCCACCTTCTCCCCAACCCTATTGGCCCTGGACCCCTATATCTGTGGTCACTCAGAATGGTTCTTTCTCTTTTGTTGCTGGACCCCTTCAAGAATGAACCCCCTCGGCACTCCATGCATCTGAGCTCTCTGAGATCTTTGTCTCTGGTAATTCTTGAGCTAATCAGAAGCTCTGGGGTGTGTGTGTGACTGTGCTCTCCACTGGCACGGGTGAGAGAAAAGGTCTTTTTGCACGGTGTCGGATGCACCAGCTGGAAGTGTCTGTCTGGGCAATCAGGACACTTTTGGAAGAGACCTAATCTCACCCCACCACCACCCCGCATTAGTTTGGTGCTCTGTGGTGTGGTGTTGGCCTTTTCTCCGTCTTTCTTGTTCTACAGAGGACCTGGCTCACTTCTGTCCAGCCTGAAGGGACAAGAGCTAGTGAAAAAGGGAGGGCAGCTGGTAAACCCCCCCGGGAGTGACACTGGGAGTGAGATGTGCAGCAGGCAGTTGCAAAAGCCACCAGTGTGTGACCATGGGGTCATCTAACTACAGCTGGAAAACACCACTGTGAACTGTAGGATTGCCGTCTGGGGTGTTGGTGCGGTTTGTTTCAGACGGTCGGGACAGAGATGAGAGACCTCTGGAGTCAGGTCTTAGAGCATGAGGTTTATTGTGAAAGGGCGTGGGTGTAGGAGACCTGCTGGGAGCTGCCAGACGCAGCTCCAAGCAGGTCAGAGAAGTAAGAGAGAGAGAGAGAGAGAGAGAAGTACAGAATACGGAATACCATGGTTGTCGCTTACAATACAATAAATCATCCTCTGTGCTGAATATTCTAATTTTCACTAACCAATCTAGAACAAGCTACAAATCCTACAACATTTACATACAGCCTATGAGAGTCATTGCATTACCATACGACGTTATATTTTAAACCCTAAAAACTGCTTTTTGGACCCTCTGCCAAGTTGGTAGGGTCTGCTCTGACCCTTGGACCTGCCCGCCAGCAGAGAGTGTTGTTTAATCAAGGAGGGGGATTGTTTAATCAAAGAGGGAGATTACCTTCAGTCGGCCATACTATTGTTTTCCAGTTATTTAGTAACTGAGGTTTGGTATCTCAACGCTTGTCTTCATTTCAATCTCGCTTATAGTTTCCATATTCTCAGCATCTTTTGCCAGGTAATCATATTTATAAGGCTTTCCTATTTCATCCTCCCCAACAGTGAACATTAGGGCTTGGGCAGCCTTGAAAAGACAGTTTGATCAAGCTGTGGTGCTGAGAATAAACCACTTATAAAGCAGCCTCTTCTTGGGCTGCTCCAAGGATGAACATTGATGACAGTGTGGTCTGGGTGTCCCCTGACCTGTCTGTTGCTGCAAGGCAGCCCCTCCATGCCCTGTGGGATGTCTGGGAGATTGGGATTGCTTCCCCAGGCACCAGTGCCATGGAGACCCTCCACAGCTGCAAAAGGGGCTTCTGGGCTCCTTCTGCATTGTTGTAGCTCTTGTGCCAGCACCAGGCAGAGGGTGAGGTTAAAGAGTTCTCCCCAGGCCTTTTTAGTACATGTTTCCCTTGTGATTTATTAAGATCAGCTTGAATTTTAAGTTGCAGAAAAGATGCCCATCAGTAGTAACCACAATCACACTTTCTGCTGAAGTCTTCAGATGTGACCCAGAAACCTTATCAGAGAGCACTGGGCAGAGTGCCTGCTTTGCAAAACCCACTGCAGGTACCTTCCAGTGCTGCCATTTACAGGATTTCTGAGCTGTGCCTCTGCTATTTCAGATGACATATATATATTTAATCCATGGCAGCATATTAGCAGATCAGACTTAGATTAATCAGACTAAAGATAGCTTTTAGACCTTTTCCACATCTAGGTCAGAGAAAAAAAGGTAGATATTTATCTGTGCTACAACACTAGCTAGCACTGTGTAGCAGATGAAATTTTCAGAGACATCAGTCAATGAAATACTGTAATAAGACTAAGGGAAGCAATGTGAAAAGGGTGTGTGTGTGTGTATGTGTGTGCACAAATGCAATACAAGCTTTTCAATTTGCAGAAACTATCAATTTCCAGTGAAATTCTCTCCACTATTATAGCAGCACATATGCAAATTTCCTTTATGCTAGAATATCCTCCTTTGTTTCCTAAGTGCCATAAAACAAGTCCTGCCCACTGATATTATTACAGAAAACTACAGAGAGAATAACAGTGCAGCTGTTCAAGAAAACCTTGTTTCATGTCAGGAACAGGCCTCGTGTTTTGAGCCATGGCGATGCCTGGAATAAGTCAACCAATGCATGGGAATTAGTTCCTTTAAAAATAGATTAGGTCACATTTAGGATGTTTAATGTGAAATGTTACTGTGGGTATTAATGGAGCACTTCTTTTCTGCAAATTAAAAACTGAGCTAGTGTTAATAAATCAAAGGAAACGTTAAAATGCTCTTTAGCCTCTGCCAGTGTCCTTTTGAAAAGGCTTTTGAAAGACTATTTACACACAGATTCTGATGAGAGGAAAATTTCCTTGGAATTCTAATTATTCTTAAGCAAATTCTCAATTTTTGACCTCACTTACTGCACTTGCAACACCAGAAGAGTCAGTGATGAAACCTCCCATTGTGGTAATTCAAGAAAACAAAGTCACCAGGCTCCAAAGTGAGAAGCAAATGTGCCATAACAGCAGAGAGCTAAGATGTAGGCTGAGACCCTGTCCAAATTAAAACTTTCACAATCAACCTGTAACAGCTTGGCTTACATCCAAGGTCAGCATAAAATTTCTCTTGGTTTTGACTTGAACTAATATAAAGAAAAATTGTCAAGAAAAAGACACCTTTTCTTTTTTCAGCTTTGCTTCTTTCATGGACTAGTGGAAAATTGTGATATTCTTCCAAGCAGAGAACACACTTTCAGAGCCCTATTACATGTAATGTAATACACACAGAAGGGGAACCCAATTTTCCTGCAGCAGGCAGCTCTTTCAGCTCTTGTTTTTTAAGCTAATGACTCAGTAACAGCCCTGTTCTTCACCCCTCCTCTGAAGAGCATCTTTGGCAAACCCCTGTTAGGAGCCTCATTGATTATGTCCCTCATCCCTCCCAGAGGATAGAATTCATTAGCTTATTACAGGAAAAATGCACACACTCTTCCTTTTCTAAAGGTTAATTAGCTCATCATAGACATTTGTCCCTGCTGTTCTCCCCAGTCTTCCCCAAATGCAGCCATACACGTGTCCCCTTTGAACTCCAAGCAATGGCTAAGAGGACAACTTTAACCACACATTGTCAGCTCCTTCATTTCCAGACTTTAATGCCTTTTCGTAACATCTCTGCCTGACAATGCAGAGAGAGAAGGAGGTAGTGTCTCCAGTGTGAATTAAGTGATTAGTGCTTTCATTTTCTCACTGGAAAATCCTGCTAAAGACTCTCTCTGGTTCCACATGCAATGTTATGATTTCTTCCTGCTTGGAGCATTGTGCCCAATCAAGTCTTTTGCTGTGGAATTTGGATTTTTATTATGGGGTTGCACCCAGCAGATAAGACAGAAGATATTCTGCAAATACATATCTTAGACTTGACTCATCTTTGATAAGTTCTCCCCCTTCCTGTTAGTCTGGTCTGGGAGTCTTCTCTTGGCTGTTCCTGAGCAACTTCCCATCCCTGGGAGTTCCCATTCCTTGTTTCCCTTGGTTGGTCCTGCCCAGGGGACACCTTTGGGCACAGCAGACTCCCACCTCAGGCCAGGCTTGGAGAGCGGCCCAAGAAGGTGTCTGTGTTGATCGTCTCATTCCCATGCCTCCCCACTGCCTGGGCCCTTGAGCTCCCTTTCTTCTTGCCCTTGTGCCCCTCAGATCCTCACTGCATTCTTCTGGCTCAGGGAAAAACAGGCAATGTCCTGCATACTGTGAGGACACATCCTCACCCAAGGGTTTTAGCACTGCTGCAAATACCAACAATGCATTGGATTTACTTTCTGATTCTTACACTGGCATAGCTCTTTTCTCTTTTGGTACTAAAGAGAAAACAGGGAAGGTTTTCTCCAGAAGCCAAGTGATAAATATGTGATTTCCAAACATGTCCAGCCACAGGCTTGACCCTGTGATGTCAAGCGCAGCACTCTTCATGACCTTAGGGAAAAGGGATTCATGCCAAAGCAAAGGTAAGGTGGAAATCTGTGAGTCCCTCAACTGCTCTGTCTAAAAGCATTTTCAGTAAGCACTGCTAAGGAATATATTCCCAGTGTGCACTCTCAGGGATCTTGCTGTTTCGAGGAGGATGCATTCAGCTGCCATCCTCCTGGCATGGCACCCACTGTCCACCATCTCCACAGCAGGAGCCCACTCTGATGGACATCAGATCCAAGCCTTGTGATAATCTGAAGAAGCTGGTTTTGGATCAGTTGTACAGCTGCTCAGTTGTCTAGAAAGGATATTATATAATTTGTCCCAGTAAAATCCCATTTTTAGTACAAGTGAAATGCGATCAGGATCCCCAATTCATTACTTTGTTCCTAAGAGTACCTCGCAGCCTTTCTCTATAGCAAAGATAATTATTTAGCCCATTCATTTCAATCTCAACTTGAAGAATTGAGTGTATGTATTTCACAGAGTCAGTTTTCCTAATTATTATCTGAGATGCTTATTTTGACTCAAGTTTCTATTCCTCCTGAGAGGAAGAGAGCTAATCCACTCTGAATATTTTCTCTCTTAGATTATTTCTAGTGTTCAGTGTTGGAAATCAATCCTTTATTAGGAACTGATCTAGAAGCTACTGAAGCTTTTTTTTTCCTTCTGCTTTCAGTAAACACTGCACTGGATTTGGAAGCAAATTGGATGGATGAGTTTGTCTGGAACTGGTGAAGCTTCTCTTGTTCCACAGCTAAGCCCTAAATGGGATGATATTTCAACACTGTCTTACAAAATTAGGAAAGTATCTTCAAATAGCAAAAATACTTTCTTTTTGTCTTCCTACTAGAGAAGATTAATTTTTAAGGTAAAATCTGTCAGGGGCATTTATGGAGAAAACATATTCTCTAGACAGCCTTGGTTTTGGTTTTCTAGTTTTCCAAAACATTGTAAGACACAAACTTCTATGTCAAAAATCATTAAAATAACTTATTTTCAAAGTCTGGCAGAAGATAATTTTCCACAGAAACTGTATTGTAGATATCGAAAATTAATACATTAAATAAAATTATTTTCATACTACTTTGTGTAATACAAAGCTCATCCTTGTACATAGGTTTTGTTTCTTAATTCCTTGCTGTGTTCTAATTTTAAAGGAATTAGAAAGTTGTGCATATACTTTTTACAACCACACATTAAAAATATTTCTTTCTGTATTTAGAAATACATTTCTAAACACAGAAATGCCACTATTGGACTGAGTCAGATCTTTTGAGTAAGTTCATGGAATGCAACTTCCAGGTGCAGGTGCAGAATCCTGTTGCTGAGGCAAGGACACCAATTCAGCCCAATGAAAGCCCTTTAAATGTTGATGACTATCATCTAAAAAACTAGTTCAGACTCCCCTACAATATTTCAGTAACGTCACCTACAAAAGGCTGTAAGTTTTGGCTGGTGCCTCATGTTTGGGCAGCAGCTCCTGTGCCACCAGCGCCAGACAGGTTTGTATAAAGATGAAGAGCTGTAGCAGTTCAGCCTGCAGTAGACAAACACTATTTTTCCATCAGTTCTTTCCTATTGCCTTCAACAGCTCATGCTGGGAAAAAAAGAAATCAAAGGGAGAAAGTTTCAGTGTCTGTGGGTGAGGTTCATCCTTACTCCTCACCTCAGTAACACATGAAAAAATGTGACCCCAGAGTCACTGCAGATCCTGGAGTTGTCCTCCAGCAGTTATGAATTGCTGATTGCTACAGCAATTGCTACACCACCTTTGATTCAGTGCATCACAAGTCATGGCTCTGACACCTAAAGAAACATGGAGAGAAAAAACCATGAAAGAGTAACAAAGAAAGGTCTCTCATCTCCTGTTGTACTTTTTTTATTTTTCACTTTCTTTCTAATGTCATAAGGCTTTTCTTAAAAGATCTCTTTTATCAATTGGCTTTATCACAGCACCTGACAGCATCTATCTGGTGAGAGATGGCTAAACATTTCCCCTTGAGTGCTTAACCCCTCAGGTCCAGCCTGTAACAGGATGCCAATGACCTGACCTGATGGTGCATCCTTTAAAGACATGCTTAAAGTTTTTTAAGCTGTCTTGGTAAATTAGAAGTCATCATAATTGTTTTATAGCTAAATGCAAGTAGTTTAAATGCCCTAGGGCTTAATTTTATTTTACCAGCTAGATTTGTAATATGCAAGCTTTCCAATACATGTGGGAGCTCTTCAGAATTATCACGGGTCTCTTTCCTTCCATCCCACTGTGTCTCCTGTTTCACAAAGGCTATTTGTCTGGGAGTTATTTTCTAAGCCATTCTTCTTCCTCTTGCAAAGGTGTCTTGAAATGCAACTACTTCACTGTGGTAGTTTTGCTTGGCCCAGTTTTTGCCAGTGAACAGGGTGGGGTACAAAGATGGCTCCTGCATGTCCTGAGTAAAGATTCTGGAAATTTCTCCACCATGTCCAGCAGAGCCAATCTCTGATGGCTCTGAAGATGATGGACATGCTGCTGGCCAAATCTGGGCCAATTAGAGATGTTAGTTATGCCTCTGTGAAAACATATTTAAGAAGAAATTAAAACAATGTGAGCACACACTTCTTTTTAGCCAGGGAAGGAGGAGGAGGAGGTAAAAATATGTGAGGGAAAACAACATGGAGACACCAAGGTCAGTGGAGAAGGTGGGGGAGGAGGTGCTCCAGGCACCTGTTCAGAGTGCTTTCCACCTAGGATATTTGTCTCTAATCCAAGACATTCACTATTTAATTCTGCTGCTTCCCTGAGTGCAAGGTGACCATTTTTTGAGTATTTTTTCTCTGTTAACCATATTGAGAATTTGTTTAGGAAAGTTGTGTCCTTCTGTAGGTCCTGCTATCCTTGTTACTTGATGCTTTATCTACAGGCAATTTCTCAACCAGTTTGTGGTGGCTGGCCATGCTCTTTGACAGAAGGTTCTTTGATAGATGTCTGGTATCAATCTACCTCTGTGTCTGAGAGTTCACATGCCAGCACATGAGAACTTTTCTGTATCATGTGGCCATTCCTAATTTCCATGCTTGGTGGACCTTGTCCATTTGCACGCATTGTTTGTTTCCAAAATTTAGTTAGATAATTTCAATATCCATTACTAATTGACTAATTGTCATGTAGCCATAAATTCTGTCTTCAAAAGAGAGAGGGAGAGACCTATTCAGATTTTGTGCACAGATTATTCTCATGACTGGACCAAAGTTTATATACAAGGCAACAGAAGAGCAATCATCCCATGGATACTGTCAGCAAACCTCAGTTCTGACATTTTAGTGAACTATTTAGTAAATGCTAATAGCCAAGCACTGCTGCAGTGGTCTGCACTCATTTGGGGCATCTATGAGCAGTGTGTTCCGACTTTCATCAGCAACACATCTGGGCACTGAGGATTAACATTAATCCTGGCATTACACCTTCATCTGGAGCAGAGGTTTTGGAAAAAGGGGTTAGTAAAACTGAGCTCTGAATGTTTATGTACCAGTGAACACTCCTAACTTCCCACGCAAAAACAGTTTACAGCTGGATATCCTCACCCTGCCGAAGTTCACGGTACTAGGATTGTACTGGAGTTTTCCTCTACTACATTATCCTTAAATATTGCTCCACTTTAAAAATTAATAAAAGCAAATCTGATATTATAAAAAGGAAAGTATGATGATCCTTGAATTTGCATCAAAAGCTTGTTTTTCAAAGCAGAACAGTTTGGACGATTGTTTTGAGTTCTCACTGGCTCCCCTTTCTGGGGCTGTCACTCACATCTGGATCCATGGTCTGAACAAGATGGAGGTGATGTTGCCAGCTCCATCAGAGGTGTAAGCAACAGAAGAGTCCACAGAGCTGAGGAGGAAGATAAATGGGAATATGGGAAGATATGGGAAGATAAAATGTATCATTGGCTTTTTGTCATTAATTTATTGCTTGGGAGTCAGAGTTGTCATGGTCTCTAGACTCCCTCCCTTCTCCTGGGGAGGACCAGAGCCTGGCTGCAAAGGCAGCCATGTGGAGAGAGATGGGAACACAGACACAGACACATAGACACACAAATACAGGCTCAGCCAGGCTGTGGAACCTGCATTCTCTCAGCAGATCCTGGTCCAGGAGTGAAAGCATAGTGAGAGGTGCTGAAGGTTCAGTATGTCTCAGTACCACATCACATTAGGGGAGTGAGAAAAAAAAAAAAGTCTGGGCAGCTACAGTGTGTGTATTTGGGCCTCACATTAAACTGAATGCAGTTTAATTTGCTTTCAAACTATTGGTCATTCCCATGTCTACAAGAGGCACCTGGCAAAGGCCTTCTCAGCATGTCCTTCAGGTCACAAATTGCTGCAAGAAAGTCAGAAGAAAGTTCAGGATACCCCCAAGCCAGGCACAGCACATGTGAAGCTGGGTTGTATTTCTTGCTGGGCAGGGATGCTGTGAGAGGGAAGCAGCATTCCTCCTCCCCCAGGCCTGGCTCAGCACATGCAAATGTTCTACAAATGCTCCCATCATATCCTAGCCACATTTCTGACACAGTCCTTGACACACTCCCAGGGGCTGCAATAGTCCCTTTGCTGCAGGACAGATAGCAAAATTTGGCGTGCTAAGTCAGGTCAGCAGAAGGCTGCTTTTCACCCTCTTTCTGCTGACAGAGCAGTGGAAGAGCTGGGCTGTGGCACGAACAGCCCTGCTGCTGCTGCTGCTGCTGCAAATGAAGAAAAGAGTGAAGAAATGTTAGTACCACATTTAGCTTTATTGAAATTGAACAAATACCTTTTCTTAATAAACCCTTTTACAGCAAGTGTAAAATTTTAATGTTTTACTCATCTCATGTTACAGGTTGTCTTCTTCCATGTAAGCAAAAATACCATCTGTTTTTCTTCTTTTTTAAAATTTTTTTAAATTTTCTACTTTAAAACATGTAGCAAGGATTTGAATAACGCAGATCTGGCACCAAAAGGTAACAGGTTCTGAAAATCACAGTACAGTTTTAAAATTCTTAGGTTAATTAATGATATTTAAAATGATAGCCACTTTCAATAAAGATATAAATTAGAGGTCTGTAAACAAGTTGTGTTTACCTATAGAGCTATTGACTGCAGCTACAATGAGAGCGGTAATAGAAACTCAATGCTAAACTGAGCTACACCTTTGAGGAAACAAGTTCTTACTAAGTAGTGTGGTACAGGATAGCACAATAGGTAAAATACAGTTTGGCACCTCAAGTTGCATGTAAAATCAGCAGAAATAAAATAAAGTAAGTGCACTGTCTCCCAACAGAAATAAAACGGGCAGTTTCACTGGTTTTGGAGTGTCAACTATCAAATAAATCACACGACACACAAGTTCAACCCCAAAATTACAATTCTAGTAAAGCAAGATAATATTAAAATGCACATCCACAAGGATAGTAAAGTATAAATCTTTTTTTTCTTGGGTTTTTTTTTCCCTCTCCCCGATCAGTAGAAATAATTTACAACCCACAAAAGGACTCCTTGGTGAAACCACTACCTACAGACATGGTCATGGAATGTAGCTCAGTAGACTTGTTTCAAATAGAAAGGCAACATTATCCTGAAAAAGTTTGGTCCTCTTATAACTCACTGTACTGTAGCCACCACAGTCTCTTGATAGATGTTTTAGGAGAATTGTTTGTTTTCCAATTCTCTTTTGTTCTGAAAGGTAATATCTTGGTGATGAAGCTGGGTAAAATTTGGCCCCAATTATAGATGTCTGATCAATGCTGAATTTAGAAGAACACACTGAGAGCACACAGGGGGAGCCTCATTGGTCTCACAGCATATTTTGTCATGGAATCACTTTTCCTTCTATACTTCTTTTCCTCTTTGCTAATTTTTTCTCCAGTGTTCTGGGGGAGCGGGGAAGAAATCCTTAGTCCATATGACAGAAAGACATTTCACTGTTTATTTACACGTGGATCACTTTGGCTAAGAAGTCCTGGCGAACCAGAGTTGCCTATTTCTTGTGAATGTCCTCATGCCGTATAATTTTGTATGTAATCCAGTAAAAGATGTTGAAAATGAGGAAGGCGAGTGGGAACGCAGCACGGGATATTGTATCAATCCTTTTTGCACGGTCCACAAACTTCTTTTTGATGGACTCTGAGTCCTTTGGTGGTGCCGGAGGTGGGTTGGGTGGCGTAGCCTTGACTGCTGTGCCATCTTTGACTTGGAGGCAGTGGCCCATGCCATAGCCACTGAAATTGAATCGACTGTCACGAGCGACTTCGTCTTCCTGGAGGATAAAGAAGACAAATGAGACACGCAATCACCTGTCTATGGAGCATGCCATGTAGCTGAGTAGTTGAGGTGCATCCGTCCAAAGCACCTCAGCAAATTACTTGGTTAAACAATGATACAAATTCCAGGTTTTAAAGACAAACAAGAAGTAAAAACCCATATAAAAATATGTGGATATGAAGTGACTTCCAGCGTTTGTGAATGGGATCTTTAATTTTTCTAGCTATGCCTAAATCAAGCACCCTGAGCAGCAAGCTGCATCCCAGCCTCATGGGGAAGAGATTTGACTCCACAGGTTCATCATTGCGCTCCTTGAGCTCACTGTGGGAGGAAACACGGTCATGTTGGTAGCAGGGGTCTGCTTCTGCTCGAGCCAGGGGCCCAAGCTCATGGCAGTGTGTTTCCATTCCTCAGCCTAACAGCAGCCTTACAGATCCAGCTCAAACCTGCAAAAAGGGGTAGATCATGGTCCCTTCGTGCTCACAGGAGTGCTCTGACAATCAGCACTTCAGAGTGCCCTGGGCACTTGGACTCAGTGGAAACTGGGAGTCAGGGGCAGTAGCACAAGCTAATGTAGCAGCACCCTGCAGAAATCCATTCTCTCCTGCCTGAGTGGGTGATATTTGTTTTTGGAGAGGTGAGTAACTACCACTGAATGCTATCGCTATAATAACTGTGTGATGAAAGGCTTGTGACTGTGCTGGTAAATTCTGCCTGATGTTTCTCCTGTCTGAT
The DNA here is from genome assembly GCA_013397895.1 of Origma solitaria. Lineage (NCBI taxonomy): Eukaryota > Metazoa > Chordata > Aves > Passeriformes > Acanthizidae > Origma > Origma solitaria. Next base: position 282,060 of record VZRL01003898.1, on the reverse strand, counting down.
AGCACAATAATACACAAGTTAGCAGTCACTGGCAGCTCTCCATGAAAGATTCAAAACCAACAGACAAAACAGATCTATTCTTTTTCATTCCAGCAGGGATGAAGTTCAGGAGCTTGTTCTAGTTAAAGACCTTTCCTTTGACCGACAGATGCTTCACTGTCGACTGAAAATGACCACTTCTTGGGCTGACAAGGAGCCCAATCCCTCAGGGGAAATACTCCCTCATATCTCTTACTAAACCACAGCCTTCTGAACTTAACAGAGAATCAAAAACTGCAAGAAAAAAAAGCATCACAGCAGCAAGATATTGAATAAGGAGTATATTGGCTGAACATGGGGGTGGGAAGGGAGGATAATTTGCACCTATTCAGGATGTAAATCACTGCTCCTTCACAGAAGAACCTCTTTCAATAGTAGCATTTTTCTCTCTCCCCAGCTCCAGCATTGAAATCGAATATATCACCCAACTTGCTCTCCTTACCTTGGGGCTGACATGCACAGGTGAATAACCAGTAGTGTGATTCAAGGCTACCAAATGAGAAATAGTCACTCTGATGCTTTTGGCATTGAATGCTTATGGAAGGAGGGTAGGCAGTAAACAGTGCTTTGGAGATCCTGTCCCTTCAGCCTGAGGGACTGTTCTGCAGTGTATCCGTAAGCAGGTGGGAAGTGGTGTCATTGCAAGACTGTTTGAGCACTTATACAGGGCTTATAACCTTTTCATTTCCAAAGTTCACCATCATTAAGAAAAAAAAGGATGGTCCTCCACTTTTTCAATTTTATTTGTTTGCAGTTTGCAGTACCTCTGTGAAAACTCTGCTTGTCCTAGTGATAATAAGTATGCAAAGTATTTTGAAGATGAACACACTGAGATCTAAGTTCTGAATGGCCTTATTAGACAAGGCTTCTCTTGCATGACTTAATGACTTGATAACACTACCAAGTCCCCCAATAACACAGGGAGATGCCTTCCTCTCAGTGTTTTTCATTTTACTGAGTTTGAAGGATAAAATGCATGCCCAGGACATGAGAGGTGATTAAAAAGGGTAACAGATTTTCAGCAGCTGTGTTGCCATATGTACTTCATTCATTTTTAAAAAATTTAATTTCTGTTGCTCCTGAGAGATCTGTGGGAAGAAAAAAAAAAAAGTACTGAGCTCAAAGCAGGCTTGGAGAGGCCTGACTTCCACTGTGCCCTGGTGTGTCACAGCTTTGTCACGTGGGGCTGAGCAATTCATCTTCAATGCCACAGTCTTCCTTTTGAGCTTACACTGTGGCAACTTGAGCGGGAAGTCATCTGAGACTAGGAATAGGGAAGTCTAAATCACATTCTTTTAGGTATTGAGCACCCAGCCTGTAACTGTGAGGAGCCACTTATCTCCCAACGGGATTTAGAGCCCTGCTTTTCCCACCCAGACAATTGTCTGTGCCACTTCTTTCTCGTAAAAGCCAGAGGGAAGGGTGTCCAGTGCCCATGCTAGTCTTTTATTTAGGACTGCAGTAGATGTGATTTACCCTGGGTACAAGAGGTACAGCATTCACATGGGATATGAGTAATACATGCTCAGTTTCCCTCTCTGCTTGAGCAGATTTGAAATTCCTTCTCCCTGATAAATCTCTGGATCGGTTTGTTACTATTTTTCCAACATGGAGCTGTTTGCTGGTTGCAAAAAAAAAGGTGTTTATGTAAGGGTTTTTTTAACCTTTATCAGGAAAACCTTTTTTCAAAGACTAAATAATCAATTAAGAGAATAGAACTGTGTTGCTATTTCCACTTGTTACTATGTCTGATATTATGCATTTACACAAACATGGCACTAGAGACGCTTAAGTTGCAGCTGTTGTGACCTTTTAAGTGCCACTAGAAGCAAGGGAAGCCAGAGTCCTTACAGCCCCACCCCTAGCCCTGGAGATGCCACAGCTCCATAACCACCATGGGATTTCTAATGGTAAAATCCCCCAGGAGCCAAAGGGGCTTTGCAGTCTGGCACATGCCTGCACTCTGAGCACTGCCAGGTCACACAGGCAAGACCTGACCCCATCAGAGCTCTCCTACCTGACCAGACATCACCTGAAAGACCTCAGGGTGGTGAGATCTCTGCCCTCTCCAATGAAACTGGCCAATAGTGTGGAGAGTGAACAATGAAACCCTGGAGATATCGACACGCATGTCTGTGCTAAGAGAATACTTTTTCCACGAGGCTGCAGAAGTGAGCGTGTGTCCTTTTGGCCCTCTGGTCCCACCCCAAATGAAGCAGAGGGGACAGAAAGGCTCCATGCTGCTGAGGGGAGCTGGGGAATCAGCCCAAGTGCTGGAAGATCATTGCCCATGCTGCTTGTGGGTTAGCTCACTCTGGGGTGGTCCATGTCAAAAACCTGACTCCCAGATGAATCTGCCCTGCTGGGGACTAATGCTACACACTGCCATCATGAGCCACTGGTGATATCTGGCCTCAGGAACAGCAAAATCCCCAATGTGATTTACTTTAGCATTATGGATGTCGTTAAAAAAAGCTGTCTCTGAACCACCATAATCTTACGATAAAACTACAGTTTGACATTTCAGACAATCTTCCAACATCCTGTTACATATAAAGGACTTGGGGGAATAGTCACAGAGAAAAAAACCCCAAATTTATACACTTTGATAAAGAACGGATTTTTTTCATTACGTTTCAAAATGAGAGATGAAGAACTGACCTGAAGTGCCTTCATTTAAGTAGTGGATATGTCTCCCTTTAACCTAGAGGATTGGTGAGCTACTGCACAACTTACCTTGGGTACCTTCTGGTGGGGCTGGAGAGTCACTCTTCATGCTCAAGGTCATATTCAGTTCATACCATCTGACATCTACCATGGACACTCAACCACTGACAGTCTGCTCACTAGCTTAGTCACTGATAAAATGGTCCTAATGACTTTTCAGACATCTTTATCATTATTTTAATCAGACTACACTTCAAACTTATTAATTTTAAACTGGACAGGATCTCACTTGCATAAATCCCAGACTATTTATGTGTTTACAGATTTTAAAACCAAAATCAAAGAGCAGCTAGAAGCCACTGGATGTCAACTGGAGTGGCAGAATCCACTGCCACTGAAGTTATTAACTTTATCCTTCCGAAGGGATGTGAAGAGTTACATAATATGTAGTCACAACTCCATCTGTCCTTGATTAAAGCATAGGGAAAAGGGTCACAGGCTGGGATGAGAAAGAGAAAAGAAATAAATAGCAAGATGAAAGTTTTCTTTTGATGGTTTTGTTTCAGATGTTCACACCCTGAGTATTTTAGAAGAATTATCCTTTGAAAACTATATTTCATGAGATTTGGGCAAATACTTTCCGTGGATGCTTGTTCAACAACATAAGTTTATGCATATTGTCTTATGATGTCATAATGAACAGGCTTAAGTATTGGCTTTAAACAATTTTCATCAAACAAGAATTACATATTTTTCTCATTTTTAATTACCCTTTATGAATTTGGTGAGTTTTTGTGCTTTACAAAGTGACAGCATTAAATTCTCTGGACTTAGCTTTCCGGTAAGCAACATATAAAGGGGGGTAATACTTCTGAAATTATTTTCTTTTTTCATCTTTCATTTTTGTAAAGCTTTTATTTCTACTCCATCAAGTCTAGAATGTATTTCATACTACCAGTTTCACACCACAGCAATCAGAAATGGGGAAAACACTTTAGAAAATCTAGCCCATTCAATGCCTTCCATGCACAGCTTTCTGTACAATGCATTTTGAAGTGCTTTGTCCTCACCACTTTTAAATGCTTATTGTCAGCATTGACTCAGTTTTAACAATGAGGAAAATGAGAGAGAAGCTGGCTTCAAACAGTGCATTTAATTTACTCTCTGATGTGATTTATTCTTTTAATTTTGCTACTCTTTTTCCAACATATGGCGGAAAAACTATTTAAAAGACTATCTGGTTTAATTAAATTTCAAGGACACAGATGATTAATTTTAGGTATAGGATAGAGAACATCAGAGAAATTTTCCTTTTGGTATTCATAAGCACAAAGTTAGGAACCCAGAATCAATTCAGACTTGAATGCAAAATGGAATCATTAGGGAATGGACACCAAAATATCTTTGGAGATTTCATTCTTAAATCATCTTTATGACTTTGAGACACCTCCCATCTCTCTGTACTTTACATAATTCATGGTGTGGTCTAGCAGACAGTCATGCTTACATGGTTTCAGTTCTCAGGAGTCATTGAGTATGTGGACAAAGACAGCTCAGCTGAGAAGGAGAGTTGGACTTTCAAATCCCCTTTGGTTCCTCACAGAAGCCTCTTACACAATTCAATTCAATTCAATTCAATTGTGAGGAGATGAGAGGGAAGGTCCTTCCATAGATTAACTGTTTAAAAGGCTGTAATGGAGTTTAGGAGTAAAAGATCGATTTCATAACTGGGGGATTCGCTGGAGGGGATCTCTAAGAATCTGTGTGAGAACCACTTGGAAGGAATTGAGTTATAAATAAGCTGGGATAAAGGTTCCCAAGGGAAGGTACACAGGTGAAACAGGATATTCAAAGCGGACAAAGCTAAGCCAGGCTTTCCAGAAGGATTCTAAAAGCTGAGTGACTAAGGAACAAAATGGCAGTAAATTAAATACAGGGTTGATATGTGCAAGGTAAAGCATTGCAGAAGATAACCCTAATTACACATAGATGGTAACGGGCTCAAAATGGTTTTTGGGTTTTTTTTTTTCCATGTGGGAGTTTGGGAAATTACCATATATATGATTCTGACAACATTAGTCCTCTGTTAAGCAGCAGTCAGGCAATGGGCAAACAAAACAGAAAATGCCATTCTGCTATTTTATCTACTCACAGTGTGATCAGCCTTTGGACACAAGAGGTATTTCTGATCACTCAAGCCTAGTGAAGACAGAGCAGAAGTAGATATAATATGAAGAAAAGCAGCAAGTGTGCTAAAAGCCTTTTTTTTGCACAAGGAAGAAGAAAATAGATGAGATCTTCTCATCTTAGAAAACCTTTGTTTGGAAGATCACAGGATACTAAGAAACTTCTCTGTTTTCTCACAGCCTGAAAAGCTCTGGATCTCAGCTCACCTGTGCCAGATGTCACTTCCCCTTCTCCTTAATCCAAACTTCAGAAGAGAAGAAGGTGATGTAAAATTGTCACCTTCTCACCTCAATCCTGCCCAAAGTATAGACCAAATACTTCACAGAATTTGGTTTAAATATTGTTTTTCCTAAATATTCACCAAGATGTTGAATCAAAACATAAGCAATCTCTGACCAACCCTACTGCAAGATGACATTCCATCAGGAGCCATCATTCTGCATGTGACAGTGGCATTCACCCCATTTCTGCCTCTCTTAACAGCGATTTTCCTGCTCATTGAGGTTTGCTTTTGCTCTCATTTGAACCCTCATGCCTTAAAGAATCTAAGTAAGACAGGACTTGAGTTATAAATAGACATTTTAATTAATGGTAGAGAAATTGGTCATTGCTGTCTTTGGTAAGGGTTTCCAATGGACAAATTTATATTTGTTTTGGAAAGCTGTGTTTAGTAGTATGTCCTGTCTCCAATAAACAGCAGAAAAATCTCTGAAGCATGAGTGATTTACTTACTCAGTCTGTAAGAACAGCAAGTGAACTGTTGTTAATGCAATAATGAAATGGTAGTTAATGCGGCTTCGCCGTTTTCAAGTAGAAATTGAACATTATCCAACTGAAAGAGTAACATAATTTAAACATGGTGTGAGCAAAAATATTTTCCTGGCTTGAAATATCTATAAGTAGAATATAAATTTTTCAAGAATTGCTTTAATAATGAAGATTATACAGTCAGCAAGAGTGACTGGTTTGTTAAAAAAAAAAAATCCTTTTTCCTTAGGAAAGCAAGGCTTCCATCTCTAAATTTTGCAAACACAGTTAAGGAAAATTTCTTATTCAATTTCAAGTTTTATATATAATATAATTAATGTTTTCATTTTGGGGGAGGGAGAACCAGATGAACTGCTGTTTTTCAAAGCATCGTAAATGTTATTATAGAGAGTCATTCCTCCTAAAAAACCAGCAGATTGATTCCCAACACAGTCTTGGTTTCTTGGTTTCCTTTTATTTTAAATGAAAGTAACGCCTTAAAATTTCCAGATACAGTGGTCTGTGACACTTATAGGTGTAATTTGGCTGGATGTTAAATTCTCTCAGGACAGTAAAGTCTGGAGACTTGACTGCTCTTGGATAACTTCTGCCAGTCTCTCTACAAAGAAGGAAGAGGTTGGCCAGTTTACCCATGGGAATGGCACATTATTCTGTTTTACATCAGACAGATACATGTTAGTGACCTAGATTTGAGGGATAATCTGCTCTGACCAGAAATCTGTTGGATAAGGGGCAGCTGACTTCTGTTCATTCTGTCTGCATGCAGGGCTGGAGTAAAATGAAAAGCTGGCATTTAAAGATGTGACTGTTTCAGATAGAACATGAAATAGCTGTTAATGAGCACATCAAACTAAACAATGTAAACCAAGACTACATTTGCTAAAATTTCAGAACATCAGAAACCTAAAACACCAAGGGAAACGTATCTAAAATTTACTTACTCTGTTTTCTCTTGCCTTCTGCAAGGTGTCTGTCTCAGGAGAAATGGGCAGACTCTCACCTGCCTCCTTTCGGCACTGTTCAATCCCTCAGACTTCAGTGCCCTCCCTCCCTGAAAGCTGCTGCAGGGCCAACATCCCAGGCCAAGAGCACACGGTGTCCCCCGGTGTGTGACAGGGGTGGGGGAGCTGCCACCGCACCATGTGCGGCACCTGTGCTCAACTAGCCCACTCACAGACAGGAATATCTGAGCATCAGATATTCTCCACCGGATTTTCCCCATCAGGTTCGCTGGTCCTTTTCTCAAAGCAGATTTAAATACTTTGGCGAAGATGATTTTTATCACACCTTTGTGAAATTTCTCAATGGCCTCTGCCTTGACTGTAATTATCCTAGGAGAGTGTTAGGCCACTCCTGTGCCCTGGCTGTGGCATCTCAGATTACCTCGCTAGTCAGTCAGACAAAATGAAAAAAAAAAAAAAAGCCCATACAGGGCCCATAGACAACACTCATGATTGGATTCATGCAGATGACCGTCCAGAACAATACATTGCTGGGGATGCTTTGTGGCTTGAGTTCTGATTGTCTCAGCTCCCCCATTCCTTGGGGCTGATCCGCAGCCCACCCTGCAGGCGCTGTCCTCCCTGCCAGGGCCAGGGATGGCATGAAGCTCTGCGACCTGTGGCATCCCTGCACCTTGCTGAGGTCTCCTGCTTGGTGCTGGGAAGGGGAAGGGCAAAGGGAAGGAAGAGGAAAAGGCTTTCTGCCTCTCTGGTGGCGGATTCTCTCCTTCAAGTCATTTTCTACAACACTCAGAACAAATGCAAGACAGAGTTTACCAGGGCTTTCTCAGACATTCGTGCATTTAATTTATGCAAATACTGAACAAAATGAATTAATTATTGCAAATTACATTAATAATTTAAATTCTGTAGCTAAAAATAGTCAAGAATATTTGAATAATCTTAAAGTGTTCACATGCAAATTTTATAAGTTTGTGGGGGGAGGCTGTGGGGTTTTTTTTGTTTGTTTCATTGTTTATTTGTTTTGAGTTTTTTTGTTCCTGAGGAGACAAGCCTTCCTTTTGCAGCTATCAGTTCTTAATACCAGGCTTCCAATAAATAATGCTTTGGGTTTGGTTTTATTTTCTTATCTTCTATTACACAAATTACCCTTTCTGGCTTTCCATATAGTTCAGTTCTCTTTGTTAGTCAAGACCTCAGTCTGGATTTCTCCAGATATTCTTACACAGGTCCAAAGTACTAAACAAAATATTTTCCAGCTATCTGCCCTTCAAAAACTTGTTTCCAAAATTAAATCGTTGCATCTTAGAAACATCTTGACTGTTTGAATGTATTAGAAATTTACTACACGTATAGACTTCTGTATTTTTATTTGTTTCTATGAGGGTTGCTCTATAAAATTCTGATATTATTTATTCTCAGGAAAATAAATATTCATCATGAGGTAAAAATCGATGACACTCAATGCTATAGCAACTTGACAGTGCAATCTCTACATGGAATTGTTGGGGTGGTTTTTTCTCATCTGATAAGTAGCAGATCCATAAATCCTACAAGGTCGTTGGAAGTATGCATACAGTGGAAATTAAATAATATTTCATTTAAAATGGGCTTGATAATTTTTCTTTTACTGTATTACACACACACACACACACACAAGAGTGTACACACTCACACAGTCTGCATGCACCCATCCATGGAGATGTATGTACCTACAAATTGATGTGGGCATCTACTTAATCTAGTCATCTAATGCATTCCCTGAAGGCATTAGTTAGTGGCAAGTTCACCTAGTGAGAATGTTTTTATTCCATTTTAAGATTAGGAGCACTCTCCAGAGCATTTATTAATTATTTATTTTTATAACGTCTCAAAACGCTAACTTTTATGCTAGCTTTTCCCCCACAGCATTTCCGAGGAGCAAGGATACAGAACACACGGGCAAGGGTCATTAAACCTTCCCAATCCTCCCTGCCCATTAACAGGCTCTTTGGTGGGGTGCTGGCATTTCTCCAGGAGGACCATCTGCCCAGTCTAGTAGCTAAGCAACAGATCTCCTGGTGATGGCAAAACTGATAAAAGGATAACCTGAAACAAGAGATTTAACTGTGTATGAGAAAAGTCAGTACCGAGAGGTACAAACAGATGAAATGTGGAAGCATGGCTCTAGCACTGGAAAAGGTATTCTTGGGAGATGCTTATCGGAGCTCAAGTTTTGTTCAAGCATATCAAGGAAAACAGGAGAAGAAATTCCCAATTAATTTATCTAAAAGAGAGCGCACAAGAATAACACAAAAATAAAGGGTTGCCATGCCAGCAGCCTTCCTGAGATGTGCGTGTTTTATGTTTCATCTTTTATGTCCTGGAGTGATTCTAAAGCAGTGTGTGCAGAGCCAGAGCTCTGGAGAAGCCTGTCATTAGATACATGGAAGAGGTCAGCACTCACTGTGAGTGCCTGCAACCTCCTGACCTTGAGGTTCCACTTCTGAGAAGGGACAACACCATGGGAAGGATTGTGATCAGAAAATACGCCAGTAAGCCAAAGAATGAAGTAAAGCAGGAGCCCCTTGAGAGAAAGGGAGAGCTGGCAGCACAGGTTTCTACTTCACTGGACCTCCAAGAGCCTCATGGGTACTGGGCAGGAGCATTCTGCCCAGATCAGACAAGATGATGTGTTTGGGGACAACCTGAGTATGCATGGTAGGACAGCACACACACTGTGCAGTTACCATGAGTGGGCATTGAATTGATTTGTTGTCCCCTGAGCTGGAAACATGAATGGAGTCTTAGAACCCCTAATGTGAAACACAGGCAAGTTGATATCTACTCTTGGTCTTTTGCTTCCCTGACTCCTTATTTCTGCAACTGTCTCTTCTCTTCTTAACTCCTTTTAAACTTTTTTTCTACCAGATATTTTGCCTCACTAATTCCCCGACCTGTTTTTGCCTACCTCCTCTTTCATGCTTTTATCCTCACTCTTTTCCTTATACGTGGCCTATACCTTCTGCTTGCAAAATTCAGTTCCTTCCTTAACTCCTGTTTGCTCTGGCCCATTCTGCTCTTTGTAGCTAAATTACCTTCCTCCAAAGAAACGGCAAATCATAAAAGTAGAACTCCACCTTGCCAAGACCACCTCTAAATTGTGAGGTGTTATTCTGGTTTTTAAGAATAGCCAAGAAATAGGTTTTGTTTGGTTTGGTTTGGTTTTCTTTTGGTTTTTTGTTTTTTTGGTTTTTGTTTTTTTAAATTAAAACCTTCTGCTTTTGGATATCCACAGAGCTGATAATTGCTCAAAGAGTTTCCAGCACCATAATGCATTTTGAAATGTGATGCTTCTCATTTTATCTGCTATTCATGATACACATTCTGTCCCATCTCTGGCACAGAAAGCTGAAGATCATCGAGTGCGTGGGCCCATGTAGCAATCTGTGACTGTGTTCTGTCCACCCAGAACGTGCAACATGAACCTTTGGGAGGCTCTGGAAAATGATCACGAGTGCTACAAAACCAGCAAATGGAATTTCATTTTTATTCTAAGTTTCTAAGCTCAGAAAAAAAGTTTTTGTTTTTGTATAGCACATGTTGTTCTAGTCTACTGAAAACTGAGTAATGTGGTAGTATATGCAAATAGTAATAGATTAAAGACTTGGCATGCTCTGGAATACTCCAATGACATGTCCAATAACAGCAGTACCATCTGCTTTTCCTCATATGTGCTAAATTTATAACACTGTGCTAATTTCTGTAAAAGTTTACTCACCAGTTTCAGGAAATTATACTTAACAGACATGCAATATTTGGGATTTGTGACTTACTGTTAGCAAACAGTTAGTAAATGTCTCTTCAGTTACTCATCTCTATTCTTAGACAAAGGACTTTAGAAATCAATAACATCGATTACAATTCTTAACCCTGAAAGAATGGCAGTGATTTGCAATTCAAATATTATTTCCCTAAGATTTTTCTCATGCCAGAATTTTGCCAGAAACAAAGGCAAGCAGACTTTTACCTGGAGCTTGGACAACAGTAAAAACCAAGAAGCCCAGTATTGCACAGCTAAATTAAAATTAACTCCTTCTGTTTGGAGTGACATTTTTACCAGGTTGCTTAACTGTACCTTCTCTTCAGGTGGTGTTCAGTTTGACCCAAGGAGTCTGCACAATATTGGCCACATCCCACTCCTCCTGATTGCTCACAGACACTCTGAGACATAGGAAAATAGAAAACCAGGCAAGGAAAGGCTCCTTTCAATGACCATCTGGGGTTTCTGTGAGTCTTTTGCCCTGTTGGCTTCATGGCTGGATGTTTTACAGATGATATTGGAACTCATTTAGAGTGTCTCTGCGTGGTGCTGTGCTGAATGATTTCTTCCCACAGGATGAAAGGCTGAGTTATCCCTTCTTTGAGTCTGAAGGGAGCAGGTATTTCAAAGTGCGAGACCATTGAACCATCACCTGAGGGGACAGTGGTCTAGAGGATATTTTAAACATGTTTGACACGTTTAAATAGATGGCTTCAGCTTGCCAGTTGTGGAATGGGTCCTAAAATAAATGTCACTGTAAAGAATAAGGCAGTTTGTTTTGGATGATTAAGAGAATCTGGCTCATATATCCAAGGTGTGACAATTCCAATCACATCTTCATTTCAATTTACAGGGAAGAAATAAACTAGGCTTCATTATTGTTCATACTGCTGTTGCTATATATTTGACATGATAATCTACAGTATTAGTCAGTAAATTGACTCACTGGACTGCCCTTGATCATATGCTCCATTTTCCGCTCAGCAGGGCTTTCTTTAACAGCTATATATAACCAGGGAGGGAAAAAAAGACGGTTCTCTCTTAGATCATTATAAAATGATGTTGTGTTCAGTTTTCCTGTTGCCTTCAAAGGTTATAAGTGATGTGATCTTTTCACCATCACAGATAATATACGGCTGCTGTTTGTCTGACTTGTCAGCTCCTCACACAGAAATCCAATACTTCCCTCTTGTCACATATTCATTTCAGAAATGTGTTCTCTTGCAGGGCCTGAAATGAAATCGTCTCTGTATTCCTATCTGCCAGTTTTCAAGTCTCTCCGTGTCATACCTTGGTTGTCACATTAGCAACCCACATGAGTACTTGCAGCAAATGTAACATCTCCTGATCATAATTAAAATTCTGCATGCTTTTCTATTAAATAAAGTAAATCATCATGCATCATAATCCATAGCTCTGCTCTTCTGCCACTGTTTTAAAATGTCTGATTACTGAGCTAATTGCTCAGGCAGGTTTTTTTTAGGCTGTATAATGCTTTTATGGGTTTTATATCACTGTCAAAGTAAGTATTGGATTAATCTTGGCTCTTCATCTGCATGTTGAGAAATTGCTTCCTCAGTCTAGACAGAAGTTAAAGTCAGGGGCAGCCTCTAAAAGCGGCTAAAGGGTGAAGGGAAGCTAAGAAAGAATGAGATCTCAGAGCCAAAATCAGACATCTCAGTGCAAGATTGGCATGAGTTACAAAATATAAACTTGTGTAGCTGTATTTCAGCAGCATATCTGCAGTTGTAACCTGTGCTGCTGCAGAAGGAAGGGAAACCAAACACTCTTAGGACAGAATGACCCTATCACTATTTCTGTCCAGAATGGTAAATAATTGTTCGGAGACTTTTTTACTCACCTTTGTTCCAGAAGTACTTGCAAGTCAAAGAGAATTACAGAGTGTAAATCAGAAATACTCAGCTACGGGTCAGCACATCCACAAAAAGATATAATTCAGCTCATAGTCTCCCTGAGGAGCAATCCCTGACAAATCTCTCTTAAACTCATTCCTGATATATTGGGCACATTACAGAAGAATGTTTAAGAGCACTGATTAATATTTTCAGCTACTGTAAATTGTCCAGTGTACTGCCTGGCACTGGTTCTGCCATCTGGCTCTCAAGGGCTCTTCTGGTCCTTGATGTTTCCTGCCACCCTACAATTTGGTGTTCATAGTTTAGAGAACAGAATAGAAATCAATAACTGTCCAGGCCAAACAGCTTCCTCTGAATTGTAATGCTTTAAACATGCAAAGAGGCTAAAGTCTAAGCCTCTTTGCTTCGAAGGTTTGAAAGCTGCCAGCAGAAAAGATCCCCAGATTCATATGGTACCAATTCCTAAGACATCTTCACTTTGAAATCGAAGGCAAGAGGGGAAGACTTATGGTAAAAGAAAGGTCAAAATTTATATAACACCATGTCATACCGATTACCCTCTGGGCACCCCTGTACCCCTGGGGTAGAGTGCTTTCAGCTAAATACCTTTTAATCTCCCCTCAGACGAATAAGACTTCAGTGTGGCAGAACAGGGTTCTGGTTTCACAGCTGAAGGAGGCAAATATTTGACAGACACAAGAGTCAGGTGTGGCAGCAAGGAATATACAGCAGTGACAGGAGAAAATGTAGGCTCTGAGAACACTGTCTGGGATGCCACATGCAATAAAAATATCACTAAGCTTCATGTAGGGTTCAAAAAATATTCATGAAATAGCAGCTGTTAGATTCAAACACAGCATCTGCTTAAAAAGATCTGTTGTCGTCATATAAGTCTGATATTCAACCCCAGCTACACAAATACCCACAAGAGAACTCACCAAACAAAGAGGAAAGCAGTAACAGTACAGAGAAGTGTGACAAAAGCATCCGTCTCTATGCATCAAAAGGTAAAATTCAAATAGATTATTTTTACAACAAAATAACATGATATAAGCCGCAAGGGAAAGTGAACAAAGATCAAAGAGCAAATAAGAGACAGTCAACATAAATAGGCATCCCCAATATCTAGAAGTAAAAGAACAGCAGCATACAGCACCAGAGCATCTTAAAAGAGCTGTCATGTATTTGGGGAAAAACATCCTTTGTGCAAACATGGAAAAAAAGAGTATTTACATTTAGGAGGCAAGACAACATTTTCTGTGCCTGCAAGAAGCTACCCTCTCTGGACTTTTTATTACTTTTTCTTCACACTCCTGTTTGGTCTCTATGAAAAAGTACAGTTTGTGTCTCCACTACATGAACATCCAGCACAGGTAACAGTTAAGGGCAGAATAATAAAAGACCAACCCATTAGCAAAAACTACAAAACTGACTCCACCAGAGTTCATGACAGACAAATCTAGGACATTTTCAAGATAAGGAATAAAACGGCAGTGCTCAAAGACATTTTAAAAGAGAACTGCAAAAGCTAGACAATCATTTGCTTTTACGTAAAATCTAAAGCCAAGGTGTAGATTTGGAACAGCAGCACTGACTGTTTAATGATTTCCTTTTTAAAAATGTTTTTAATTATCAGAGGAAATAATCTTGTTTTCCCCATTGCTTTTGCTTCTTTGCTTGCATGGGCTAAGGACCACCAGTCGCCCCCCAACTAACATCTGAGAAACCTGAAACAGCAGAATGAAATTGTCTTATTCTAAATCCTTACATGTGCTGTATTTGTTCCTGCTCTTGTTAGTGTAACTGTGCAAACAGAAATACAACACATAAGGAAAGAAAACTAGCACAACTACCTCCCCTCCCTTCTCTTTCAACGCTGCCCTCCTTGCAGGCACAGTCGCTGAACCCAGGGTTCCTTTGCTCGTGACAAATACCCACTGAACGCTGTGAATATGCGTTACAGTTTGCAAAACCATTAGTCATCCTGTTTGCTTTCATCTAATACACAGCTTTGGGTATTTCTATTTCTGGATTCACCTCACACAAGATCTTCCTCCACTTCCAATACCCTTTTCCCTCCCGGCGTGCACTCCTGTTGGCTCCAGTGGCCATACATACTCCTAGTCCCACAGGTGCTGCAGACCTGATACGAACAACTCACAGCAAGTTTTAGAAAAGTATTTTAATAATTCATAAATCATCACATTGAACTGACTGCTCTATCCATAAATAGCAAAGGCTGCTCATCACAAAAATACCTCCTCTGGTATAGAAAGTCCTTGGGCTGCAAAGTCCTGGAGCCCAGGAGGATGCACCAAGGACACATTGCTGTCACACAGAGCTTCCTGTGCCAGGCAGAGCCCTGGCCCAACACAGGACAGCCTTCTTGGAGTTTGTCCTCTCCAGGTGGAGCTTCCCACAGCAAAGAGGTGCAGGTAGTTGCTGAACAACTCCCTCATGAATTTCAAAGCTACACTGGCTATTCAACTTAAAGGTCTGGATAACGACCCAAATAAATGTTCCTACCAAATCCCTTTGCTTTGTGACTATAATGCAGCATGTTTAGCTTTAAAAGGTGACAAGACTGTTTCTCCTAAGATGTAAACCTAAAAATAAGAATCTAAATTCAATCTTACACCTTTTCATAAGCCTGACTAAAAGAATTATTACAAGCATTATTTTAAAACATCTGTAATAGACATATGTCTTATTTCTGATAGAAATCGAGCTTTGTGGGGTCCATGATAAGAAATTAGACTGTTGCTAGGTAGAAAGGTAAAGTTGAAAACAAATGCTACATGAAAAACACATTGAGTAGGTTGAGAAACCAAAAAACAGATTTGCAAACAGGATGAGCATCTAAGCTCGTGCTTAGTAGGAAAGAGATGAGAAGTAATTTAAAAAACAAGATATATAGAGCAATAGTTTTGAAAGTAGCAGATAAATTTAAGAAAAGCCAAGTAAACCTCTTTAATTTTTCTATAGAATTCATAGCTAGAAATATAGGTGAGGCTACCTCTAGTGAGAAGCCTGATACCCAAATGTAAGAGGCTCCGAGGGAGAACTAGAATTAATAAATTCAAAAAAGCTGAAGCCCGGGCATGGCAGGATATGCCAATATGGGGAAACAGGCAATTACTAGGTAGACAGGCACAAAAGAAATCCAGAGTCCTCTGTGGAAAATACAATGTAAAGCTAATGTAGGGAGAATAATATCTAAAATAAGTTATGCCTCCTCTGCTGTTTTGTCTTGGACACATACACACATACATGTATGTGATCCAAAACAAATGCCTTGGAGGTCTTTGTATCCCAGGGAGGGACCTGTCTGATGGAAAATTAGCTGACATGGTGAAACAAGGAAATGGGAGTCAAATAGCTGCATAATTTGCCACTGCTCCTTTGGAAAGGATGGGGAAAGAGATTTCAAATCTTGAAAGAATGGCAATTGTCTTCTGCAAAAGCCACTGCAAGGTTATAGGTAAAACATATACAGTCTCTTAGTAGGGCTGGAAAACTACTGAACAAGAGCACACAGTGATTTTCAGAAGACTTGATTATCCACTCATTGGTGTATATGCTCTCATTCTGGACAGGCAATGAAACACTTGCACCAGGCAAATACCCCTTAATTCATCTAATTAGGTATGCAGTTGTGAAAAAAGAGCATCAGGACCTTGAAGGTCTTCCACTCAGAAGATACCAAGGACTGTAAAAGAGCACCCTGTGATGCACAAGTTCTCTCTATCTCACCAGCCTGTAGTGGCATCACACTTGATTAGACTTGCTAGAATTTCTCTTGCCTGTGAGGATCAGCACAGAAAAAAAAAAGGCTTACAAGATGAAAATCCTGCTGATAGGGCAAATGAGTAGACTTGGTGTCTGATCCCACTGTGGAACTCAAAAAGAAAGCTGGCATAAGTTAACAGACAGCAGATAGATAAGTTTCTTGGAAAGTTTGTGCTAGAGAGTGTCAAGGCTGCTACATGCAGATGCCTGTAAGACTTTACACCCTGAAGAGGAAATGCACAACTTTGTTTCCTAGGATGCTGTGCAAGATCTCCCATTTGTGCAACTCAGACAATCTCTAATGAACAGAGTCTCTAATCTCTATTCTTAAGCAGCTATTCTTTTGACAGATGAAATTACAGAGAACCTGAAAGCAAGTCTCTACCACCAGCAGGCTCGGGAAGGCTTAACAGAAAAATGAATGAGTCAGTCACAGGCAGAGCACTGCCACATGACTAGCAGGAAGGGTTATATCAGAAAACTACATGGAGAACCACTTCAAGAGAGTGAGGTGAAGCATGAAAACAAAGGTGTCATGTCTCCTAAGGGTCTTGTCATGTTATTGCAGAGAAAAGAAAACCTTGGACCCTTGGTAAAATAACTTGCACTTAGGCAGGTGGATTATTTGTGCGTACAAAGGCACACACAGTGTCTGTATGAAAAATTACATACACAAGATAGAAATTAAATGACTTTAAGAGTTATGTCCTTGCTCAGAGAGGAGTTACAGGCTCAATTCAGAAATTCACAGGTAGGATTCTGGACTTCTGGCACTTCATGTGTACTGGCAAACACGACAGCCTCTTCTGACCTTTCCAATCTGTTTCTCCAGGAGCTAAAACCACTCTGACACATTCAGTATGCCAGATATATTCAACCAGCCACTGGAAAACTGAGCTTTTCAATAGTAAGTCCTTCTTGACATTGATCCTGCTGCAGTAAAGACATACAGTGTGGGAAGAGCCAGTGGGACAGCTCTGAGATACCATTTGGAGAGTTTATCCACAGACAGTGGAAGCGGGTAAATTTTTAGTGACTTATGGTTGGGCGTGGAGTTTTTAGGTGTTCCCAACTTGAAATGTGTCTTTGTGAGGACTCTGGCAAGACTCAGCAAGAAGTGCTTGGAATACGTAGGGTTTCAAGGTGTTTATTTTTCCAGTGTAACTATCGCTAGCCCCCTCCTCATGTTGTAGAAAAGAAAATCTCCTTCCTCACCTACCCATCTACTCCCAGTAACATGGAGTGCAAGATTAGTATTACTTCCGCCACTCAAAGAAAAAAAACCCACAAAAAATCCAAAACCCATAAAAGCCACAAAAAACACCAACAAAAAACCAAACACGAACAATAAAAAAAAAAAATAAAAAAATCCATCCACAAGAGAAATACCCAACTGTGAATTATCATATTACAGAAAATAGCATCTTTCTCCCAGAGTGGATCAAGAGAAATAAACACCTCTGATCATTAAATCAAACCACTTGTGTCAGAATCAGGCTCTGAGTGATCAGTTTGCCATAAGAAGAGCTGTCAACCTGAACAGAAATGACTATAAACAAGGCTGTTTTCCCTCGGGGAAAAAAAGGTGGAGAAATAAATGGCTTCAACACCACTTTTTTTAAAAAGTACTGTAAAACCTGGATTTTACTGGAACCCATGAAGTTTTTCAGACTTGAGAGAGAATGAGCTTTCAACAGTCTAGTTAATACAATTTGGTTTGAACAATGTCATTTGGACAACATCATTACAGAATGCTTCACAATTAATTACATTCAAATAGCAGCTTCTATCCCCTGTGGAGAACGGGATTAATTGGGTCAGATGTAAATATGCATTTCATGGATCCTACTGAACACTTGCCCATCTCACCAATTTACCATGTAATTTGATACAACTGGTGGAGTATGCTCTGGAGATGCACAGGGCGAGCGCGGCTGCTAGTCAGGGTAGGAACACACAGATACAGAGTGCTGCTGTTCTCAGCCTGCACCATGTTTGGCTCCAGCTGCTCGACCCCCTCGCTCTCTCACAGAAATACTGATTTATATTTACTAACACTGAAATACTTTGCTGCTGAAAATGAGGCCTGGGGCAGAAGTCAGAACTGATATGAAGCATCATGACAGAGCCCCGGCAATGATGGATCAGAAACTGTTCTCCTCCTGGTGTCTTCACTTCATCCATTGGAAAGGGAGCCTGGGTATTATGGCAGTGAGAAGCCCTGAGACCACAGCCTTGCTGGGTCCTGACCCTGGGCATGGAAAGGGTAAAGATAAGCTATCTACAATGAAAGAACGAGGGAACCAGTGTGGGGCAAAGTTTTTAGAGCAGCCTAAGCCTCTATCTTGGGATTGTGATGGCTTTTCACTCTCTGAAGTCTTGGGTAGGGGCAGCTTAGGTTAAACACAGTCCTTCTGAAGTATCTCTTCCTCATTTGTTTTTATCATTAACACATATTTGACTATTTTTTCACTGTGGGGTGTTTTTTTTCCATGAAATGAATTGGGCTAGAACACATCCAATCAAAGAATCACCATTTTCTAAAATAATCTGGAAAACAAAAGCTGGTGCCTGTAGCAGGTGGTTCTTGAAAAGCTACTTCTTGTTGCTTTAAAGATTCAAAAATAAGAACACCATTTCCTGTCTCTTTCTAACTTCCTCTGCCCTATTTTCAGTTTGCACTCTTCCCTAGGTATAATAAGAAATAAGATATTTGCACCCAGCTGGAGAGTAGCTTTCATGAGCTGGAAAACTGCAGAGTTCATTTTTGGAGTGTCTCCTGCTGTTCATGAGTAACTACCAGGACAAACTCGCTCGAGTGAAGTGCAAACTTCAGTCCCTAAGGCTTGTCAGTTCAGAGCTGATCCTTTCAGCCACGGCGTGCTTGGTAGGTACAACAGAGGACTCGGAGTTTCTAAAGCAAAGTTCCACTATTGAGCAAGCAAGAAAAAACTTTACCAAGTACTCCTTCTGACTTTTCCAGTCCTACCTGTCCCAGGTGGTACAGCATGCAGTCACCTCATCACCCCAGACTGAAAATACTGTAATATTGCTGTTCTGTAGTTTGTATCCTGTTCTTATCTCATTTAACCTTAAAGAATAATTTGCTTAAGTATTTGCAAGCTGGCCAACATGAATCATTATACTGTATCATGTCCTGCTTGCTGCTTTGGTGCCATGCACGGCCCCTACAGTTTCAGTATATGTCCCCTGCCCCATTCCCTGTTGTGCCACTGATCAGTTCAGTGGCTATGAAGATTCATCATTCTGCAGCCTTACCTACTCCCAGTCATTCACTGCTCTGGTTTCCACCACCTCTAAACTGGACATGGTTTCTCTGTTCTCAATTTTTATGTGTTTCTTTTTTTGTTTGTTTGTTTGTCTGTGCTTTCCTTTTGGTTTGGCGCTGTTGGTTTGGTTTTGGTTTTTTTTTCCTCCAGAACTTCTAATTTTTTCTCCTGATTTTGTTCTCCTGGTTTTTCTTCTACTGTAGTACCTGGATTCCATTACTCCAGCTTGTGCACTGGTCGTGTACCCACTTCAATTATTGTTTAGATATCTGGGATTTGACATGTGCAGGTCTTTCTCAGGAACTGGTATGACATGTTTCATAAATTAGTCTGCCTTTTATTACAGAATGTTTAATGGTTTTTATCTGGTTTTCTGAGTTCTCTCCCTTAAAATGCAACTATCCTTTTTCTCTTCTGTTTCTTCGTTTGGGGTGAAAAATCCGCCATGATGATAGTGCACCATCTTTTTGTGTCTAAGGCAGTAAAACACACAAAAGACATTTGTGTAAAATTTCAACATTTGTTTAGAACTTTTAACCTTCCCTCCTCCAATAAGGGAGGTAAAATTTTCCATTCAACTTTCCATGGCACCTGTAAACAGGATGCTATGAAAACCAAATTTTCTCTTCCACTGTTTTTTGTCTGTGTTTACTTTTCACTGAAAAAAATCTACATTTCCAGCAAGCTTAGTCTCTCCATGTGGTCAGAACAGCTCTCATTAAAATTTTTTGATCCATTGCTTGGATACCACCCCCATGGCTGAACTGCTTCTTTTCCTACAGATTGCTCTTTCTTTGGGGACTCATGTCTCTAGACTTGTGCCTAGAGCTAGACTAAGGATTTACATCAAGATAATTTTCAAGTTTGAGATGATGCTTTTATTTAAATGTTTAAAGTAAATGCAGTGTGTCCATTTCATAAACAATACAGATACTTTCACTGATATTAACTAGGGCCATTCTTAGCCTATTCATGCCCACAATAAAAGAGACAAGGACATTCAGACGAAGCCACAAAGAGACATGGCAACATGATGCAACGAATTGTGTCTATTGTTTAACTGCAGCTAAATATTCACTGCAGTTACATGTGGAACTATAACTTCAAGCTAAATGATCATTTTGGTGTATTTATCTTCTACTGGATTTATTTCTGCACAGTTACATTAAAGTGCTAATGCAATT
This sequence comes from Origma solitaria, assembly GCA_013397895.1. Taxonomy (NCBI): domain Eukaryota; kingdom Metazoa; phylum Chordata; class Aves; order Passeriformes; family Acanthizidae; genus Origma; species Origma solitaria. The sequence continues at coordinate 261,495 of VZRL01003898.1, read as the reverse complement.
GCCCTGGAGAAATAAAAGTAACCACAGTATCTTGAGGGTGTTTATCTACAGCAGAAGCTACATGCTCTTTAATCCATTAAGTAAGCAAGATGAGAGAGAGATAGAGAGAAAGCCATTCAGACTCGGATTCTTATTTTTCACAATGAAACTCATGTGTTTGAGCTCACTCAGTGAGTACCAAAAATAGCTCAGCAAAAGGGCTTTCCTTGAGCACTTCCATTATTCACATGATGCGGCACCTTACATAACACAGAGCACACACATCCTCCCGCCGAATGTGCTGCACATGGATGACAGCAGGCAAACCTTCCCACCAGGGACAGGAGTGCCAAGTGCTTTAAAGGCAAAGTCAGGCCGAAGGTACTGATTTTTTTTCAATGGGCAAGCCTATAAAATCTTAGAAAATTTATTTGGGGGATCTGGCAGAAGGATTTCAGTGGGATTAAAATTATAGGGATGGGCTATTAAAGCTGGTGTTACTCAATGCATATCTCTTCTCCTTTTTCAAGATAGATCTATTGTATTATCTCAGTAACTTTGGGCACTTGTGGTGCTTGCTTCACCACTGGTAGCTCCATCCAAAGGCCAACAATTCTCTGAAGCATTTGACCAGTTGCTTCCAGATTCACTTAGAGGAGTCATCCTTTGCTTCTGTAAGCACTTAGTCCCAGTCCCAGCTCTTTCATTTGAAAACACCATTTGTGCCTCCCTTTGCTAATCTGCATGCAGATGAACCCCCTTGGCTGCAGCACTGTTATTTGTATTGCTCTGTGCTCCCTGCACATGGGATTAAATCTGTCACATCTTCCAGCTGCACAGTTTTTCATTCAAGCTATAAAGTACTGCTTTTAACACTAATGGTCCCAAACTTAACCGCTAGTCTTGGTCACAGTGGTAACCATCACACACATCATTTAGGAAGTCATCTTTGAGATGATGATATGAATACTAGTGTACCATGACTCATTTTGATTACTGGTCATATAACATAATAATTACTGTTTTAAAAAAGGGATGATTGAACCTGTGTAAACAGTTCTGCTTCCCTGGAAGCCCATAATTTTGAAAAATAAGAAATCTTGTTTGATTATTAAATATCATATTTTAAAAAGAAGTTATTTTCTTTCAAGTGATCTGGCACCATGAAAATTTAGATTTTAATATAATGAAACTTCACTACATCCTCAATACCATTAGACTCATAACTTCTGCAGCCTGTACTCTCTCTATGTATCATTATATACAAGAAATAGGCAAACATTTCTCTCAGTCAAGTATTGCTACTGATGGGTGTATTTAACTTGAACAGAAAGACTACGTGAACCTTTAGCACAAACTTTGAATGCTTCCTTCAAGAGAAATTGCATGGGGTAGACAGAGAGCTTGAAGCACTGATAACCTGAGGATACAGGGATTTAGTCTGTGGAAGATGCCAATAGGCCCTGTTAATGCAATCTTTTCTAATGGTTCATCACTAATACAATTTCTGGATGATCAGCAATACAACCCAGACTTTTCCTAGAAAAACATTAACAATCTGATCTTTGATTTAAGAGATTTGGTGGTCTCCTAAAGTGTCTTGTGCTTTCATGCAAGGCTCTGAAGGTTGCAGCACTAAGAAGAACAAGACCCAGCACAAGCAATAACAAAAGCAGTGCCAGAGATACAGGCTTACAAAACTGAGAACAGGTATTTTCTTGCTTTCTAGATCAAGTTGGAAATCCAAGAATCATGGCCAGGTTTAGCACCTTTTTTCCTCTCCCTATATTAGCACTGAGTGATGCATTATTACACTGACTTCTCTTGACTATGACTTTTGCATTGGCATTCAACATAAGCTTTGGTTCAGTGAGTAATACCTCAGCAAGTCAAGCTCCCGGCTTGCGAGGCTCCTTGTGGCCCCACAGGCTCTGTTGCCGTGCTCTCTCCTGCACATAAACATCCTTCTCTGGAGCAGAAAAGTACCATGGCAGCATTGCTCCAGAAACCTCTGCCTTGCTAAGTCTCCTCTACTGACCTCTCTAGTGTGCATTGCTTATGTGATGGGAGTTCTCCAGGGGGAAACAACGCCAGAGCAGCTCCAGCTCTTAGGGCTCTGCAGCAAATGCACTGCAGCGACACGGCCCCTCTGTGTCCTGCCCTGGCTGGCTGCGTAATGCACAATATCCAAAAGGAGAGGAGAGGTTTCTGCAAGCTTCCCTAAAGGAGACGATAACCACAACGTACACAAACTTTAGCTGGACTAGCAACACTTTGTGGCTGGTGAGACATGCTTGGACTGCTTTTGTAGCTGTACGGCATCATCTTTTCAGTGGCAGCATACTAATACTGGTCATATCTCCTACAGAGACCCTGATTTTATTCTTTTTAATTCAGTTTCTGTATATGTGTAAATATGATTATTTCTACAATAGAAAATATCCAGAAATTAAGGCTCTCTGCTACTGCTTGATATTTTAGCTCTGAAAGTAAATTATTTATTGCATTGCAAACCCTCTATCTTAATTTTGCTGTGTAACATAAACTGTGGGTTTTGCTTTGATTTTGGAAGCTACTAATTCCCTTTACAGTGTAAAAAGTCCATTGAAATAATCTGCGTCTTATAATCACATGTCTTTACAGAGCCTGATCAAAGTTAGAGGCCCTTTACAGCTCAAAAGTGGCTCAGACAATGTTTTTGTTCTGGGAAATCAAGTCCTGAAAGATTAAAATCCCAGTCCCATTTTATTTAAATGAACACATTTCATTCCTCAGCCACTAGTAGCAAGCAGTGAGCTGCACACTATGCTCATTTCTCCCTCCATCATTGATTTTATTACCTCCACAACTCACCCATTATCTGGATCTATCAGCTGCTATCATATTGCTTTTGATCTGCTACATGCTACGCTCTGTAAAAGATTTCAGCCTTATGGCTCTTCTCCAAGCAAATAAAAAGAAACCACTTTTTTTCATTCATAGCTATTCATACTCCACTAAGCAGGGCTCAGGACATCACGATGAGGAAGGCTGCAGGTTGACAGTTCAGGAATAAATACCACACCAATAAAAATGCATTTTGTTATACATACCAAATTCTGTTGGAACACGCTCATATGAAAGATGACACAATGTGGGATTTACTGTCCCAAGGCATTTCCTATGGCCCTGTCCCCCCACCCCATTCACTCTGTCTTTACACAGGACCAAGCTACTGAGTATACATGCACTTTCCTTGTGAGGTTTGGTACAGGGGTGGCACAGTCCAGCCACAGTAAAAAGCAAGCATAAGGATGGGCCATAAGAACGTACAACATGAAACTGCTGTTCATGCTGGGGACAGTACTATCTATTTTGTGGGGGCATTTAGCAAAGAGAATTCAAGAGACTACTAGTGATGCCATCAAAATGGTCCATTTTGCTGATTTATGACATCGTTGCACATGTTAAAACTCTCTTGCTTTCTCTTTCTCACTACAGCTTTACCCTCAAACTTGAATTGCCGATCTGATTCACTGTCCCGTAAGCTGATGGCTCTTTGCTCCTCAAGCCATTCATGCGCCGCACGGACTCAACGCTCTCATTCCCAACAGTCACAGTCTGTGCCTGTCCCCAGAGTGTCACCATAGATAGCAGCAGCAAGAATGGGAATACCACAGCAGCAACGTGATGACACACACACACACACAACAGGCAAAGAGAAGAATGGCTCGGTTAGAGAAGACCGCCATGCAGAACAATGAGAATCACTTTCAAGGCAAAATAAACTAAGAAAATCGTGAAAGACAAAATTAAGTATAGAGATGCACAAAATGCCTCCTAAAGAAACTGCCTTAGTAACACTGTTCCCCATCTTGAAATTCATGCAACCAGATTCACTGGAATAAAGCAAGCCTGCGCAAACGGATAGGTGTGTCTTACTCAACTGCATATTTCCTTGTATTTAATTAGGTCTTTACCTATTCTGCAAAGGATCCGTGCACCACCTGGCTTAGGATAAACACAATTCTTCTGATAATTTGGTTTTAAATAGCTTTCTTTTAATAGTCACCAAAATAATCATTTCCAAAGCAGAAGAATGACCACTTCCATGGACTAAAATCTCATAAACTTCAGTAATGTCACTGGATACTGTTACTTACCAAGTATGGCTTCTTACCTACTTGTTCGCCTCTAAAAAAGACCTTGCATCCAAAAATGAAATTACAGATGCCATACAGAAGCTTTTGCTGCTGCCATGCTGGGTTTGGAAACAAAGGCTTCCAGTGGCAGTGCATGTGGTCTGTGTGCCTGGACACAGGCAAGCATCTCTGCTCTCTCCTGAAATCTAATCTTCATTGTAATCTCAATTCATGTGACAATAATATTAAACTAGAGAACAGCACTGGATTGCTTCCCAGAGCATCCATCAAATATTGCATTATCTACAGAACATTTATTAGACAGATCTGTCAAAACACAAATGCCCTGTGCCATTGCTGTCATCCCTCTTGTAAAGGAAACGATTATTTGTGGCTTTAAGCACTTGCGCAGCTCAAGCAAATATTTTCTTCACCTAGCAAATGTATTTGTAAAGCTTATAGTTCCCACATTCCCTAGACATGGAAAAGATCATAACTGGACTAAAACTCAATGTAATGTCTACTCTTATCTTTCCATTTACTGAAAATAAAAACCAAAAACAGGAAAGATAGACAGACTTCCTAAAATTGTTTCCAGACTGACATTTAGGTTACAAAAAAATCCTCTCTTCTACATTTCAGTCGCTAGCATAAAATTACGTGTTAATGACACTCACAAATAGGTCTCTTGCTAAAAATTTGAAGTTTACATGAGTAGCAAACTGTGAAATGGTAGAATCTGGAGAGAAATTCTCCTAATCCTTCTCCTTTTTTAAAATGGCCATGTTTCCTGGTTTCAGCTGTGAAAGACACCAGTTGCTGCTGGTCTAAAAGTGAAGGCAAAACTGCCAATCACTGCAATGGGCTATCCTAGGGAATTTCCCGTTTTAGCATAATTAGCTAGGGTGGCACTAGAAAAGACAGGTCTCAGGCATGTTGTGATGTCAGCACATTGGATAATATTGTTCCTCTATTTATGTCATTCCATCCAACAGCTCCTTATCCACTGGTGGTGCCTCACAGCAGCACAGTATTTGTAGAGGTCCAGCTGCCTCAGCAATTGCACGAAGAGAAGAACATTCTTGGAACTGGTGAACAATTATTGACATTGGACAAAAACTTCATAAACTGCAAATAAACCCAGCAGCCAATTATCAGCTCTTTATCAAGGAGCAAATCACTCAAAATGAAATTTTAGAATGAGACTCTCCTGAAAGGGCAAGAAAAAATGAGGCAAGAAATCAACTGCACATGAGCAGAGCAGTTGGGGCAGACTCAGTCACCCCAGGTAAAGAGCAGCTGTACCTTGTTTTGTCTTCTTTGCCTTCTTCGAAGCCTCAGAAACTCTTTGTGCTGCCGTGAAACAAAGTTGACTGCTGCGTACTCCAGCAAAGCAGCAAAGACAAAGAGAAGACACACGGCCATCCAAATGTCGATAGCTTTTACATAGGAGACCTAGAAAGAAATAGGACACAGCACATTATATCTCAAACTACTTCCTAAGCTGAAGACATCAATGTGAAAAAATAAACACATTTTTGCACAGCATGAGTTCCATGAGGTGGGTTTTTCTTGTTCTGTGTTTTGATTTATTAATTTATTGGCTGATAACAAATACATAATTCAACTATAAATGAAAATGAATGCCCACAAAGAATGCACAAATGAGCTACTGCCTTCAGGGAAAGATCAGGATTACTCTAACAAAATACAAGTGTTCTTATAGTCTCAATCAAAGTTTGAAGAAAAGAATACAAATACAAGGTGTGATAAAACACCTATTGAAAAACAACTGTAGAAAGTTTATAGGTTTGACTTTTTAAATTTTTTTATGAACCAATTACCATTTTGCTTAATTGGCTATATTTGGTATCCACAACCTCAAAGTACACTCAGGGTATTCTCTTGTATGGGCTGATACAACTTTACCAATTCAATATTCAATCCTACTTCCTTGACCTTTTTCCAACATCTCTATAAGAAAAATAAATCTTCATAGATATTATCTACTAAAAATACCCAAATACCAGCTGCATCTGTTCAAGTAAAAATCTATTCTGATTTGAATTGACTGCTCCACAATAAAATCAGATATATCACAGCACTGCAATGTCATAAGATTTTTATCATATTACCCACACGGGGCCAAACAGTAGCCAATTAATGAGCTACGCACTATGCATATCAAAGGTACATTCTCCATAGGTGTGTTTGGTCTCTGCCTTTCTTTGTTGTCTTGCAGTTTTTAAGCAGAAATTTTATGATTAGGCAACAGCAGGTTGTCTCTGTTGTTTATCAGGTATTACCTCCTGAGTGGAATCACAATGATATGACTTTTAGTGTCTAAAATGTACATGTGAGCTAGTTGCATAAACTACTTTGACATAAATAAATCAAGGAATGAAGAAGAATGGGCATATCTAGGATGCAATGCATTTGAACTGTTATACATGTCTTCTCTGTGATGAGATTAATAACACCCAAATAGAGTTTCTTCTTCTTCATGTCTGTAAGGAGGAGCTTGGAACATCTCTGTAAGCAGAGTCACCCGGGGCTTTACTCAATTGTCTAAAGAACAGCATCACAAATTGCCACATTAGGTACCTATCGTCCATTTGCTAATTCAGCAGAGCACAAATCTTCAGTATCTCACATTAACCAGTCCTCTAGAGATGTCCCAGATAATCAAGGCCACCTCACGTTGGCAGAGACCCATGGCACCCTCATACAGCTGAATCAAGATAAGCAAAATGGATTGTACCTAAACTCTGAAATAGTAAAACATTTGAATAACACCCAAACATTTCAATGCAGTCAAAACATATATGGGCCTGAAAAGGAAGCAGAAAATGATGTGTTGTGTTCCTAACACTCATATTTAGGAGACCCAATCTCCACCTTTGAAAACTCCACCTCTACCCTTTGCATATACTATTCAAAATGACATCGTTCTTCTGGCTTAATGACCATTTTACGATGGAAGAAATCACACCTGTATCACTGGGTTTTGCTCCTATTTGCCGTGTGCTTGAATAGCATCATTTTTCAAAGTCTGTAGAACATCCTTTGTTAATGTCAAAAAGAAAATACTGCACTACGGGCTTCAGCAAACAATATGAGCAGAGGAAACGGCATTTAAAGCCCAACAGAAAGGATACAGAGCTTCATCCTGCAGATCCTGAACACTGAGAAGGACATTTCAGAGTGTTAAGCACTGTTATTCAGCCTGCATCAGAGGAATGTGCCTTTCAGTAGCCATAGAGCAGCTCCACGTGGTAATGCCTGCCATGCAGCTCGCACAGGCTGGGATGCAGCAGGCTGAGGTGACGCTAGGGATCTGTGCCTTTCAATTAGATACACAGCAGGTATGTAGTTCTCTCTCCCACACATAAAAAATTTTACAAGCTACATCTTTACTGAGCAGCTGTGAAACCCAGAGAAAGCTCGAAAATGTCCCAGACACTCTGTGCCACAGGCTGAGGCACAGTAGGAATCAAGTCACTGTAATATGTGTAAAATGCAGCTGAGTTTAGATTGTTTGTTACTTTCCTTGAAGGGGCAGCTTGTTTTCCTTTACAAATGCCCTTAGGAGATGTATTAGACATGCATAAACAGCTGGACTGTGCTGCCAGAGACAGCACAATGCGGGGAGCTGAAGTCAGAAGGATCAGCATTTCTGACTGTGCAAATCCTGTCCTGGTGGGCTTAAAGCAGGGAAGGCAAAATGATAAAGGAAGCCCTGAGTTAGCCATCCTGCCACTTAGACTGTGCTGCCATAAATGGCATCCACATAGCTGCTGAGCCAGCTGGATTATTTTAACTCCAGCCTGCTGGGCTGGAATCAGAGAATCACGATATACTTGGCAGACACAGAGTTTGTTCTATTGTTTAGCCAGTGCCATGCCATGGCACAGCTTTAAACAAGAAAACAGAAAGCAATCGCTTCCAGCACCATATTAAAAATAAACAAATGGTAAAGTCCTGCAGTGAATAAATGCTGACACCTTTGTTTTCAAATCAATTTCTGTAGTTTACCTATGATTCTCCAGTATGTACGCAATTGTGCCGCTCAAAGCCTAAAAAGCTATGCAATTTTCTGATGTGCTTGTAGAAGCTGGAGTCTGCAAAACGGAGTAAATCATGATAGCAACAGACACATCCATTGCTCAGGGAGGTTCTTCCATCAAACTCAAAACCAACGTTATCAGCTAGGGATTTTTTTCCCCAGATCATAATATAGCATGAAAACTCACGTTTGTTCAACTTAAAGGCTTATAGTGTCTGCTTTGGCAAGGACTCATGAAACACGACTGCATTTCCAGCTTCCTTAAATACCACATCCATGCTTCATGCTCTGTAGTTACCACTGTGTAAAGGTAGGAGAGTACAGACTGATTTTTTTATTTTTTGGATATTTCTTTTCACTAACTTAAAATGCACTATGTACATGTGGTGGTTTTTTCAATTCATGCTAAGAAATAAGCAATTTTAGGACAAAATTCTTCTAAGCAGAACATAGATATTTACACTGTAGTCCAACAAACTGTATCCTAAAAATTCCAGTCTCTCCTTTTTGAACAAGACTGGAGTTTTGGAAGGCTATTCCAGGTATACATGTGTGCTTGATGTACACCAACTTTGGCTATATAAAGCCCATGGATTATCTCTGTTAGCCACTACCTTGATGTAATCCTAATTAGTCTAGATAAAGCCTATGAATTATCTCTGTTGCCAGTACCTTGATGTAATACTAATCAGAGCAGAGCAGAATAACAGAAGTGACCCTACATGAGCCTGTGTAGTAGAGACTGTTACCTGAGCATTTGCCACCTTTCCCGTAATTTCTCTTGCAGGACAGAATGCAGCAACACTAAAAATTCCAGGTTGACGTTATTGAGCCAGCATGTGTAAAATGAAAAATAAATGTTTTGTTGTTTTTTTAAAGTAGGTAGGCCTTGTAAAACTTCCTCTGAAAAGCCTGTAACACTGACAGCACACTGGCTCCATTTACTATAAAATACTTTTAGAAGTGGGTATTTGGAAGCTCTGCCTTGTTCAGTGCTATCATGTTCAGAAAGCTCAACAAGATTTTCTTGTCCTTTTCTTTCTTTAAATAGCTGCTCCATTTTTTACTGCATGTTGCAGAGCTTCCTCCCTAATGCTGTTTGGGAGGAGGGGATTTAATGGCTCCCACCAATAAAACCATAAATTATATCAATTATTCAGATGCTTTGTAAATGTTTTAGGGCCAGCTAATGAGGGAACTTTTTCAGAATTAGAGCTGTCTGCATCAAGAGCCAAGTATGGTAAGGCTAAGTATAGTAAATGTGACAAAGCTGCTTCTTTCCCTTCATAATTTTCCTCATTTGTTATTTGGCCATACCCACTATATAAAAAAAGACCAGTTCGTTCTCCTTTCAGCTCTGCTGTAGCATCAATGGCCCAGTGAAGTTCCTGGAAATGAAAGCACAAGCAGGATTACACTGTTCGTGAGGGGTTTGTGAGGATTAAACCTTCCGCTCCTCAAGCACTTTTTATTTTATCCCCGTGACTCTCCCCCAGCTCTCAGGCACCTTTTGGCACATTGCCATGTGTCACCACCAGAATGAAGAATGCTGCTGTGGAGACAGTCCAGGGGAAAACATGGCCATGGGTCCTGCAGCTCAGCAGCTGTCATTTGTTGACATTTGTGATTTAACCCGAATGTGAGCTCTGGTTTTGGTACAATGCCAGTCTCATGAGGATCCAGACAGCTGCTTTAACTCTCTGATTCTGTCAAAGAAGTGTAAAATGGAAATAAAGACACATTCACCTTCTCCCAGAGTTCTGCATTGTGGAAATAATTTCAATATGCAGCAAAAAGATACTCAGTTTGTGTTAAAAAACATATATTCACTTATTCTGGTGGGTAGAATCTCATGAAAAAATATCTTTTACTCATGATATGAAGCTCCAAACCTCTGTTTTTACACAATACCATATTCTAGGTGAGGTTTTTTTAAAGAATAAAATTTTCAGCTACCATGAAATCTTACAATTTGAAATGAACTTCTCCTATGCATTAAAATAAACTCTTGAGGAAAAAGGTTCCTGAGAATTTTTTTTATTGGAAAGGTGGAAATAGAACAAATATCATTTAAAATCAAAACTGAAACAAAAGTTACTTTAAAAGTGAGCAATTTTCAAAACAAAACAAAACAAGAAACAAGCACGAAATACTTAATTTAAAGAGGCTGAAAAAAATTCCACTACCCTCCCTCTATTATTCAGATTCCATATGAAAGTATCCACCTAACTCAGCAGGGATTCACAAATTGTTCCAGCCACCCAAAATTGTCTTTTTTTAGTGAATAAACTATTCGTCCAAAATTTTTTTCTCTATTTCTATTGCTGGTTCTGCCAAGTCATGAGATGCTAAGCCTCCCACTCACTGCTGATGCAGAAATAAATGCTGACTGCATTCAAGCCAGGAAATGTATGGGAAACATTTATGATTTGTTTTTCCTTCAAAGATAAAGGGAAATTTTCTTCAAGTCTTTGAAGAAGATCAGTGAGTTAAGGAATTTAGAAAGATGTTCAGAGAACCCCCTGGGCAGGGGCCGGAAGAGGTGATCACAGGCATGTAACAAAATTCACTGGTAGGGCTAACAGCTATTTTTGTTGTGCTAACCAGGCCAAGATGCCAAAAATACAGGCCTGCTTTGTGAGTGCTCACAGCTACCTCTGTGCCAGTTCCATCTGTCTTCCACTGAAGGGAGAAAGAAAGATGCTCCCCAACTTCAGAGTGGGGCTGGTCCCCAAGAACCTGCAGGAATTAACCAGAACTCCGCGACCCTCTGCAGCACATGGCCAACACCTGGCTCAGGTGACACAGGACTGTGCTGCAGTACATCCTGCTGGATGTGACAAAGGGAGGGCAGAGCAATAAGTGCACACCAGAGACATTTATTTAAATTGTTTAACTATAGTCTATATGCCACATCACAAGAAAAAAAGGAGTAAACTTGTCATCCAGGTAAAGTAAGGCCATTTCAGAAAAGCACTAAAACGTTGCTTTTTAGCATGGTCAGTGTCTATTCACACATTTTGATCTTTCTTCTCAAATGACGTATTTCCACCTTTGAAAAATGTAATACCATGAGTACAAAATCAATTAGCAGATTGATGAAGCCAATACTGCTTGGGGTTTTTTTTCCAAGGCCATATGAAGTATTGGCATATTTATTATGTGTCATTTTGTGCAATCACATGCTGTAGTTGCCTTGTATTTCCCATTCCTGACGATTCATTCTTTCTGTACAGTAAATTTAAGACAGGATATAATATTTCTACTCAAGCTGCTTGAGCAGGGAGCTTGGACCAGATGACCCACTGTGGTGCCTTCCAATCTTACCCATTGTGTGATTCTGTGATTCAAAAGCCATCCAATTCTGTAGAAACAGTATAACTATTTCACAGACATAAAGAAAAAGAAGTCTGAATGATAGCTTAGGGCAGTTTTTCTAACTGAGCAGGTTACAGCTGAGAAAACAAAGACTTGTGATTTGGACCGATAATGGTGCTGGTGCTCAGCTTGGGAGCAAACTGTGAGATTGTCTTATGCATTGATGATGCAGGGACAGGCTGACCTCTGCCACTGAGTATAAAGTAACACTGATTGAAATTGTTACCAAGGTCTAAAGCCCACTTTTGCACATTGATAGTCAACTCCACGTTGTAACATATCTCTCTAAGATGACAGTAAAGTGGAAATGTCTCATGTCTCAGGAGTTCAAGCCTAGCTCACATCACTGCAGAAACAGTTAACAAGACGGTATAGAAGTGAAATGCTAAATTATTTGGAAACTGGAGGTTCTGGTGACCCTGCCCGAGAACTGTGTTGAGTTCATGCCTTGTAAACAACATTGGAGTGGAACTAAGTTTGAACAGAGACTCAGACCCCCGTGGAAACAGATTACAATTATAAAAATTAGAGGGGAAAAAGTGCAAATTCTTCTGCTCATTATTTATTAGGACTTTGGCATGTACCAGGCCACTGCTGACTTTTCTCATTGCCCTGATCCTGAAAAACACTGGGGAGGAACAGGCTGGGGAACAACTCCCTCCAGCTCAAACACACCCTTCACACTGTGTGCAAATAGGAATTTGTGGTTCTCGCAACTCTTCAGCCTGGCATCCTCTCTCTGCCCTCTTGGTAAAGAGATTCTGGCTTAGCTGGCCAACAAGCAGTGCCAGAGAGCAAGAGGCACCTCACCCCACCCAATGTCATGGGCAGAGGTAGAACTGTTTTGTCAGACCAGAGAAACCAGCAGGACTCACAGTCTGTGCTTGAGCTGTCCCAGGAATAAACCTGCAACACCAAACATCAGCTTCTCACCACTTGTATTCTACACATCTTTGCTCTTTTCTTGGTCTCACTTTGTATGTTTTGTTTTCTTCTGTCTTCAATAAACTGGTCTTGAATGAGCACTTACAACCATTTGATTAAGTATTTTTTCCCCCTTGAAAACAGACCAGACTTCCAATAAAGCTTTCTACAGTCAAAGGGAGAAGAAATATTCCTTCTGACAAAAATCTTAGGACTCTCTGTGCTCACACAGCTCCCACAGGTTAGTACAGCCCCACCATCACAGCACATCTCAGTGCCCTTCAGATTTGGCTTGTGAACAAAGCAAGCTCACATTGGCAGAAATAAAATACATAATAGCAATATTTGTGATGTTTCCAGTGTATGAACTGAAGAAAGTAATCAACAGATTGGTGGAGCCATGGTGATCAGTTTACAAAGGTGACAAATAAGGATGGATGTCTCTGCTACAAGGAAGCAGCTTCTTATTGCTAAGTAATTGAAAGACATTTATCACACAGAAACACCCCCACACATGAGCTGAGCTCTGTGCAAATTGAGAATTATATGTGGCTGCATTAAGACATGGGCAAACACAGATCCTGTCAGCCCTTGCAGATAAATGACAACGTCAGTCTTGGGTCTCGTTTACAATAGAAGATTTTGGCTCTTCCTTCCCATTGAAATAAACAGATAATATTTATTTAATGTCATTAAATGCTCACTTGAATACTTGGACTCTAAGTGGTAAATTTTCCAGTGGATGAGAGCTTGGATAAAAACAATCACTAAGGAGAAAAAACTGAGAAAAATTGCATGATCGCTAGCAAGTACCACTGGCAGGATCTTTGAACAATGTCATTAAATTCATTGAGATTCAAATGCTGATATTGACCAAAGAAGCATTCACATTTAAGATTCATTTGAAATCAGAATTCCATGTGGTATGTGTCTGAGTGCAGCCAGAGTGTCTATTTCTGCAAGGCCAGCTTTCCTGCTGTGATTATGCTTTTCTGAATTTATTTTGTGTGTCTGTGTGTGTGTATGTGTGTTAACTCAGCTTTAGAAAACCCTTTTTTTTGTAGATCCAAAAGTTCTTTAGCTGCCTCAGGTGAAAAGTAATCTTCATTCAGCTCAGCCACAGCCATGCCAGGTTCAGTTATTACCTCTGCCAGCCAGTTAGGAAGAATTGCACCAAATTGCATTATGCACTGACCTTTGAAGAGTTAACTGACTGAGTGCATGACTGTTATCAAATAACAAGTCAGGATTTCATTTCTGTGGCAGTAGAAACAAATCTCTTCCTTCCAAGCAAAACAGGTAAGGATCACAGAAGTGGCACATGGCAGTGATCAATACCAAGGACACGTGCACCTATACATACATATTCAGGCATTATTTCTCCATTGGGTAGCATAAAAATTATGTTAAATCTCAGGTGGCTTCAGAACATTCTGCAACATCTTCTCTGTGCTGTATTTCCTACTGTAGTCACAACTAAGTGAACCACTAAAAGTGATCCAATTCACTGAACCAAACAAAAAAATCCCTAAAATTAGAAAAGGATGCCTAAGGCAATATGACTTTTTTCTTCCACTTTTGGTCTCTGCAGTTTGTGAATAGAGAGTTAATTTTCTAATTCTTCTCTCAGATTATACTCCTAATTTCTGGATTTCCTAGGATTTTCAGCAATATAATCTGGTGGGAAAAGGCATTTGTTTATTTTCATGACTGCCAGTCTCCCTAGATTAGAGATGGGTAAATCAAATTAATCCTCAGAGAAAATTGCCTTATCAATAATAAAAATAACATCAGACTAAAAGACTGAGAATGGGATGGGTCATTAAATTACTCAGTAACTCCATATGCTTCTTTCTTGACTATTACTTGATCAGTTACTCTCTATGCCTGAGCCATTTATCATTCTTAATGATTCTTCTGGATCTGTATTTTGAATTGTTTCTTTCATCTGATTAAACTGGAAGGGGAAAAATGCTTTATATGTGGATAATTTAAGCAATTTGTAACTAACAATAATGGTACAATAAATAGACCTGTATATATAGTCCATGAAATTTATTTTATCTTTTTATATTTATTCTCTATCTTTGGGGGAAAAAAAGAGGTTTTAAAGGGAAAAATAAAAACAGATCTTGCAGCTGAGCTGATGTCAAAGAAAACATAGGCTCTGGCACGATAACATGGTTGAATTCCAATTGTAAGTGTGAGTGAATCACATTTCATGTACAGTAAAGCACTTAAGGAAATGCAGAATTGAAAGAGGATGTACAATGGGAATAATAGAATATGGCAAAGGTGAAAATGTACTTTGAAAGAAACTGATGGTCTGAATATTAATAAACAGAAAGAAAGAAAATGGGATAAAGAGGACAGGTTAAAAGAAAGGAAATGGAATTCAAATAAAGGGGAATCAACAGCAGCATTTAGCAAGATTCATGCAAAGATTTCTTTTTTTTAATTTAACTGAATCAGTTTCCGTGTTCTGAAGGGATCAGAGCTGCCACATAAATGTAAATGTAGCTATCACACACCCAAATTCGCTTGAGCCTGTAGGCTTAGGACCTGGGATCAACACTGCCTGTGGTGAAACATGGATTGTTGCATGCCCAGACCTCTGTTTTGCAAAAGGTCACCTCACCTGGGGTGTGGAGAAAGCCAAAGATCTGTATTTTCCCAAGGTCTCTTCCAACCAGGGACCTGCCTGACCCCTCTGTGGGTCCCACTAACTACAGATCACCAACCTGCACCACCTCTTCCCCTTTTGAAGAAAACCCCTGGGCCTGGGGGCTCCTGGAGCTCCAGGTTTGTAGTAGAAACAGACCTGCACAGTTTGAAACTACTGGCAGGTACCTCCTTCCCTGTTTTTCCTATTCACATTCTTTGAAATGCAGTGATCTTTTTGTCCTGTTTCCTGCACTACTTCCTAATCAACATCTCCCTGTCCTTTCCAGCCAGAGATTTCTGACCAATTGACATTGTTAACTAAATTATGCTTTCAATCCCTTTGTGGAAGACCAACCTTGAACAAAAAAAACAGGAAAAACCAGCAGAGGAACACATCATTGTAGGCTCCCTTTTGGGTTCATGTTGAACCACCAGGAATACCTACAAGGACTTACAAGGCCACTCAAGCACCGAAGAGGCAGAGTCACCTTTCATGCTCATTTTCTGATGTAGATTTAGATTATTTGTAATAATTTGCTGGTGGGCTGCTGCTCAATTGTTTCCTTGGTAATTCAAGAGACAAAAAGAAAATTCTCTTGATTTAGAGCAAAAATTTGGTGTGCCAAATCCTGAATCTTTGCTTCTAAGCAGAGTCTTGTACTAAGGTTTTGTTTGCAGCTATCCTGTTGTTCACATAATTTCATTTTCATCTGAGCTGTAAATCCAAGAACTTTCTGAATCATACTGTAATGTTAAACTGTCTCCAGGACTCTTAGTGTAAGAGCTTTGTTCAAAACAGTATCACTGCACATTTCACTTAGGCTGAGTGAAATCATTTTCAGTCACATAGGGACTTAGTGCAAATATATAATAAAAACTAAGAACACCATCACATCTCACTGAAAGACGTTTGTGCAGTACTCTTTTAGCCATGCAGCCTCATGTATGGAGCACATCTATATCCCCTTCTCAGCATAACTTTGAGCCAAAGTATTGGACTTTCATAATAAGAAAATCATTTTTTCTAAAGCTTATTTGTTTGCTTAGCCTGAAGGCCAGTGTTTACTCCTATAAACTGCTTTTTTTCCTCATCCACTTTCTAAGGCCACAGGGGCTATATTTGTTCTGTACAGTCTGCAGCTCTAGTTAAAGCATCCAGAGACTCTCCAAGGAGCTGCACAGCACTGAGCACCAGCAGTGCCCACAACACTCAGGAGCAGCAACAGAAGCAGTCTAGAGTACAGATGGAGAGCTCTTCAAAGGACAGCACAGAAAGGTTGCTGGATGGCCCTGAAGGTTCAAAGCACTGCACACAAGTGAAGGGAATGGTTTTCATGTCAGTCTGATACCACATGCTCAAGGCTTGTTGAAGTCTGTTGCCCTGTGGCAAGAAAAATCTTGCTGCCAGAATGATACTGAGAGATGAATGTTCACCTTATGAAAAGGCTGGACACAACCAGGAGGAGGCTAACAATCCTGAAGGGACATACTGAGGATACCACCACTGCTCAGTGAAGAGTCACAGTGAAGATTGCTCATCTGTGCAGGAAGTAAGGACCAAATAACTTCTGGTTTTCTTATTTCTATTTGTAAATTTATGAGGTTTTGCTTATGATGTGTTGGGTTACATCCTTTCTACAAGGATGGCATTACAATTGATGGTATAATCCATTTACTTCTTTGTGTGTGGGTGTGGGTGTGCTGGTGTGCATGTTCCTGGTTTGTGGCACACACTGTGTCTGTAAAACAGTAATAGATGAGGCTGAACTACCTACAAGGAGGAGAGACTTCTGCATCCTTGGGGACCTGCTAATCCTGCTCAGATGGAGAAGGTTCAAAAGCCTTAATGATATAGGATCTGGAGGAATTCTACTGAGAACTTCTTAGAGATGATGGACAGAATAATTTCCTGAAAGCCCAGAGAGGACCAAGCTGAGTTTTCTGCAGCTTAAAATCATTGGGATGGCTGGAATTGAGGACACAGTAGGTGGGAGGAGGGCTGTGTATCAACTTTCACACTCCTGCTTAGTCTAGTTGCTCTGACTTTGGTTCATTTATAAAAAATAATAAAATAATAACTTTTCTTGATTAATTCATGTTCTGGTGAAGCATGGGTAATTTTTAAGTTCAGCTAAAACTTTTAACCTCTTGCAGCATCCCATAGTGAGAAGATAAAGGCACATCCACTTCAAAGCTCTGGCTTGGGACAGTGTCCCTTGCAAAGTCACAGCCCTGGTGCCCCAGAGCGTGTTTGCTGCTGTCCCTCCAATCCTGGGCACACCTGGCTCAGCCACTGCACGAGCCCGAGTTCCCCGGGCTGGGCCCAGCACATGGCAGGGGCGGCAGAGGAGGGGAAAAATGGAACTGCTTTTCTGACTCCCAGGCAATTCTGGCATGCTCAGCTGACTCGTGTAACTTAAAAGAAGCTGCAAAACCGAGTCAGCCTACGCAAGAGAAGAAAACAACCTATATATAAATAACAACCTATATAGCTTTCCCCCTGTCAGTTCCATAAGGAGCTGGAGAAGAACAAAGCTTTGAAGTGAGTCATGTTGCCCCCCCACCCCACCCCCAGTCTCTCTCTCTCTCTCTCTCTGAAAGTTCTAAGGAAGCTCAGAAAACGCATTGGTCAGAATTTTAAGTCATGAAGATCAGGGTCAAAGCATAACTCTTTCAGTAGATTTTAATGAACTGCCTAAGCCAGGAATTCTATCTGCATAACTGGGAATGAACATGTATCTTTCTTGAATTATTCTGTAGGCATTTGCCCTAATGGTAAGTCTAGGGCAGTAATAGCTCACCACCAGCGTTCTTTCCAGCACTAAATATTGGTCTGTTCCTGCTAGTAACTTAGATGTAGGAATACACACCTACATCTTTTATATCCACGTGGTCATTACAACCTCCATTTTCATTATGACTCAGCACATAATACACAGATTTGACTCCTTTTAGATCAAGAGAAGAGTTTGCTGGTCCTGCATAGAAGCCTGGACTGTATTGCCATGTTACCTGGTATTCATGTTCAGCATAAATAAACATATCTTTTGAAAAATCCTACCTCTTAATAACCCTAAACTCACTATCAAGTTTCTGAGGAGAGTCACACGTGGCTAGAAATACGAAGAGACAGACTTCATATTATATTTAAGAGCTATCTTTCAGTTTGATAAGTTATTAATAGATGTCAGAAATTCCAGTTACACTTGCTCCATCGTTACTTAGAGCTGTGGGGAAGTACTTGCCTGGCTGGTGAACCCTGCTATATGTTTCTCACATTAACTGATATTTAATCACTTGCAATTATGGTGGAGATAGAAAATAAAACAAACAAAAGAAAATTAGAGAAGTACTTTACATGCAACATCACAAGTTAGCAGAGAGTAGATTGCATCTAATGAGACTCAAAGACTAACAAAAAAAGGAGTATTTTTCTGCCTCTTTCTTCTGAAAGATCTTAATGAAGAGTCTTAAAGAAGAAGACACCTGCTTTTAAATGAGTGTGTGCAATGCAGGGAAATATCCTTAGCTCCATTTAAAAAATAGGGAAATGAAGGTATGTATATGGTAAGTACTTGCCCGGGTTCTCAGGAGGAGCCAGTGGCAGAGCTCTGAATGAAATCTTAATCCATGTTTTAGAGTTCAGATCATCCTCCTGAATCCACATTGCTGACTGTTCACAGAACTCCCTAAAGCCACAATAATTTTCCTGAGGAGACTCTGCATCACCAACATACTACAAATGGGATTTTTCAAAAAATGCATATCTGTATCACTGTCAGACACATCAGGAGGAGAACGGGAGACAGACAGGGAAAAATGTATAATAATAGTACCCACTCCTTCTTGGCTGTTGCTGTCAGCTTGGTTTTGGACATAATAAGAAGCAGTGAAGATAAATTAAAACAGATTCAGGTTTTTTTGGAGGAGGCCACACTCATGGATAAGGCAGGGGGAGGGCAAG
This sequence comes from Origma solitaria, assembly GCA_013397895.1. NCBI lineage: Eukaryota > Metazoa > Chordata > Aves > Passeriformes > Acanthizidae > Origma > Origma solitaria. The sequence goes on along the minus strand of VZRL01003898.1, from coordinate 242,399 downwards.
GGAGGTGTTTCAGCATATGCAGCTGAAAGAGAGATTTTTGCTTAAGTTGTCAATACAATGTTTATTTTGTAAACATATTTGTCAATTTTGCAACGCTCACTCTGCCTAAAGGGTACCTTGAACCTAATGTTATTTCAGCAGCCATGACTTTGATTGATTGCACATCAGGAAGCTTAAGTGCAGAAGACTCCTACACAAAAACACTTTAAAGTATGGAAATTAAAATTTAAAGGCTGCTTTTTTAACATGCTTTGTGCACTAGAGCAGCCCACCCCCAGTCTGAACTGCAAGGGCAGCAAGCAGGAAGGGCATGAAAGCCACTCAGGACATGTTCTAGGCACAAACATTACATTTGGTGGTGTTCAGGTGGGAGGGGAGCAAAGAAACAGATCCCACAGAGCCTCCTGTTTCTAACAAACCCACATCTGTTTAACATCCCCAGCTGCCAACTAACTGCAGAAGAGCATAGAAAAAGCCACAAGCAGGACCTGTTTCTCCAACAAATATGTTCACCATACCCCTTTCATGCACATCCCATCAAAACCCATCAGTGCCACTCAGTTTATATCAATATGCTTTTACCAGAGGAAGGAGTGCACAAAGCATCCTCAGGAAAAAGCTGCTTATCCTTAGTGAATATCAACAGAGCTGCCCTGCACGTTTGGCAGCAGCCATTCCTGCACAGAATGGTCTCCACAGAGGATCTGCTGAGCTCTTGGGGAGCTCTCTGCATTCTTATGTGAGGGCTGTTATTTTTTGAGTACTCCTCAATATATCTTCAGAAAGGCTGGAAGTCAACATTCCTCTTGGCACTGGGGCTGCCATGCAGCAGGTGCATTGGCACTGATTTTCCTTTGCTACAATAAAACCTCACAATCTCTTTCCTGAGGAAAATAACCTGCTTTTACAGGGCAGGTGAGTTCTTATGGCTGCATTAGGTCCAATGGCCTGTAAAGCAATTTGCTGTATCATAGTATGTTCTTTCTTTCAACTCGACTCAAGCAATGTTCCCCTCTTGGCCTTAACAGCCCAGTTATCCTAAGTATTTACTCTTTTCTTTGCCGCCCAATAGCTGTACAAAGGGATAAAAATTAACTGGAGGGGAGCATTTATTTCATCTTTCCTCTCTATCCAATCCCTTTGATCACAGATACAGAAAAGATCTAAGTGCTTAAGTCCAAACACTTTGCCCTTGTTCAGCTCATGCTTAAGGCTGGAGAGAACTGAAGTTCAGTAGGTCCTTTGCTGTTTAACTTCAACATTTTCTGGGCAGCTGAGCTCTGCTCATGCCCAGAATCCCTCCTTCTGTGTGCAGGGGGGTATCTAGCTCCATCCTGGGTCACACATGATTCAGGAGCTGCAATGAGAACACACAAAGACTGTGCACAGGAGTCCACCAAGCACATACTGACAGCCTTAGGTCCTTTAAAGAAATGCCTCAGTAGCTGCAGGAATAGTAAAACAAAATCATGCCAGTATTTCTGTTGGAAGCTTTGTGGTACTGGCATTCATCAAAGAAGAGGGAAATACACCTTAAATGCCTTCCCAAGCCTGATAGGATGCATCTCTTCCACCACCCCCAATACGGATAGTAGGCCATGAGTAGGGCTGGGAAGAGAAGGGGTTTTAAAGTTCAAATGGGAGCTGTTCTGCCACACTGAAAAGAAAGCAAGATTCTTGAATTTTGTTCCAACAACGAGAAGAAAAGGAGCTATGCCTTAGTTGCCTCTTGTATAGCGTCACCCAGTGAGTAGAATGAAGAAGTAGCTTATTTGATTGCTAAGTTATTGGCTCTCTGTTCAATTTACAATGATGGTACAGCTGGTGTCTGAGGAAAGTCCTCGGCTATGTGAATGATGGGGGGAGGATTCAGCTCACCATTGGAACAGATAGGCAGCTCCAGGGGAGACTTCAACCCATCTGCTTTAGACCTTGATTGGCCATAGGGATGAATTGGCTCTCTGGAAGTATCCATTTCTGCCCACTGAAGAGGGCATTATGATAAAGGATACCTGCTGGCCAAATCGATTTGAAAAACCAGGTCATGCATTCAAAGGGGGAGGAAGGGGAGGATAGAAATATAGGGGAGAAGAATCCAATTAAGTTAACTTGGGGTTCAATTCAAAAACTACAAAGCCATAGGGTTCCCTGATTCATTCTGCCCTCCTTCTTGCTGTGAACAGTCTTTTAATTTGGAAAAGAAGTTCCCATGTTTTATACTGGTTTGTCTATTTATCTCCAAGGCTTGACAGAGACAAACATTATTAAAACACATTCTGGAGAAGCCCTTCAACACTGCCATTTATTTTAAATATTATTGTTTAATCACTGATTTCCCTCTGGTAATTATGCTATCTTTAGGCTTGGAGTTTTTTAATCGGTGTTTTCCTGTGGCTTGGGTGTGATTCCTGCAGAAGCCTTGTAATAACCAAATAACTAGGACAGTCTAATCTAATAATTTGTGCATGCATATGATGTTCAGGGGGATTATTAAAGTTATTTTCTCACTAAAATGTTATCAGCTTAGAAAGCCGAGCTGTTCCAGGCCAATGGCTTTTTATTGCAAAAAGGTTTAATACTGTCATACGCTCTAGACTGCAGTCGCACACATTAATGTCATTTATTCCATTGATTTTGCCTTTTGAAAGGAACCTTGCTGGTCCTTATTTTTGCTTAAAAGTATCCTAATAACCAAACCAATTTTGCTCAAATGGCAAATGTTTTCTGAAACTGAAACTGGAGTATTTGTTTCAATTAAAAGGGTTATACAGGCCTTAGTTTGACAGGACTTGTAATTAGCTTAGGACACGAGGCCTTGAGAATTTTCTCCTGTTATAATTGCATTTTATTTCAGGCCCCCAGCACAACTTATTTAAATGGTTCCAGGGGTAGAACATAACCAATTTTGCAACCAAGATGGAAGTCAGTTCCTTAGTAGTAATTTCCCTGCAGGACAAAAACAGTGATAACAAAACAAACAAGAAAAAGAGACAAAAGAAAAAAAAAAGAAAAGAAAAAAAAATACAGCATGAATGCAAATAGCATTACTCAGACTTTTTTGTTCTGCTGGAGTAGTCTAAATTTCAAAGCCACCTCCCACACATATACTTATATATAACATTTAGAAATACAATACTTCCTCAGATGCTGCATTCATTGTCATACAGTTTGTTCCTTGATATGGAGTATTTTGCTACAGATACCAAACTACATCAGTATTTTTCTGCACTCATGATTCATTCTGGACGCTGAAAGAAAGACCTGGTATATGATAAAACAGGAGCACAAGCAAAGGGAAAGAGATAAAGATATGGGCAGACAAATGTCAAATACTATTCAGTTGCTTGGGCCATGATATGCACAATATGTCATGACTCTGCAGTTATACATGCCTTGTATTTCGCATTTGAATGATAATTCTTCTTGGTGTAATTGCAGCAAATAGAGTCATGCTGCAATTAACATTGTATCCATTATTCTTTCAGGGGATTACCTTAAGGTTTTTTTTTTTTAAGTTTCAGAACCCTCACTAGGAAGGCTTTGTTTAATCAGCTAGAGAGACCACAGCAAACTGTGACAAGCCTTTCTTAAATTCTCTAAGCAGACAAAGGTTTAACCATTGTTACTTAGCTTTGATTATTGCAGAAATAACGATTACTGCAGAAAAGTTCAAATAAAGCATTGCTTTCTAACATTCAGTTGCAGCTGAAATGTTGGCCCATTCTTTCAAGAGTGTTTGTTTAACAAACCTTCTTGTTGAACAAGCTCAGCAGCAAATGTGGCAGGGAAAATGAAGATTTTGTCTGATCCCTGGGGGCTCCAGGGAGGTGGGGACTGGTTGCCCTGACCAGTCTGATTTGGGTCCCCAGCCCAGCTCGGGCTGTGTCAGACACAGCTGTAGCCAGCCAGGTGTCCTGCGTGAACCTGAGACCTGTGACCTGTGTTACAGGTGGCCCTGCCACCAGCCTGGTCTCCAACTGTCCTTGATCCATTGGCTGCACAGATTCATGTATTAGCATGCTCAAAACAACGGCATTGAAACCATCACATCCTATAATTAGTTGGTTTTGGTGGGGTTTAGGATGGATTGCATTAAAATCAGAATGAAATTCAAGAGAAGGAAAAAAAGGAGTCAGGATGATATAATATTGATTCCCTAATATGAAACATACAAGGGACGATGATAACATTTACACCATTTGTAAATTTTATTCATTTATATTTATTATTTATATATTTATTTTTATATTTATTGCATATTTATTATAGATCTATTTAAAATCTATATATAAATAATGTGGAATCATTGCTTTTACTGGACAGTTCAACTGTATCACAAAAGGAGAATGTCAGCAATTAGTTAAGAATATGAGCATCATCTGTCTAAAAGTAGTCATGGGTCACAAATCTGGGGTAGAATATAAGAAGTTCCAAAATAGAGCTATTTTCAAAACTTATTTGTGTTTTCCAGTGACATGGCCACAGAAATTTCTGCTGCCAGGTAGAAGCTCTTTTTTTTTGGCTTCTTTACAAATCTCCAGCACAGCAGAGATTTTTCCCTTAACTCCTGTGATCCTGACAGAAATTACATGTGTGAAAAGACGTCTTAACTGCAATTTTTAAGAACCTGGTGTAGTGTCTTTACCTGATCTTACATTTTCTGGCTCACTGAAGTTCCCTTTTGATCAATGCCACTGTCATTTCTAGACTCATCTTCATTTATAAGTAATGGCAGAACCTCTTCTCTCAATTTCTATCCTTAAGCAATGGCACGAAATCCATGATTTTTAGGTACTGATTGTTTTGTACTAGAGATGACTGCTTTGAGAAATGCAACATAATATACACATCACTTCTTTGGTCCTGCTCAGACAAGTGAAACAACATGATGGCCCATGTGAAGAGCCTGGTGCTATGGTAACCTGCCTCATGAAGCATCCCCAGGAAGGCCCTTTTCTGCAGCAGATGGGAATCAGCTGAAGGCTCCAGCAACACACAGTCTCCACATAAACACTCATCCAACCCTTGAGTCAGTGCCCAGCTGCACTGCAGGACTTCACAGCTCACACGCTCCAAAATGAAACATGGCTAGATGTGGACAGAGGAGGAATGCCCAGCACCCAACACAACAGATTCTAACAAAGCCAGCAAGGTGACTTCTGACAGGCAGAAGCAACTTCAGTTTTCCCTACATTATTATTTTACATGTTTTCAACAAATCATTTCTAATTCACAGTTGCATATGTATATGTAGATTCAAACCATTATATTTTCCTGTAAAACATGTAATTTCCCTGCCAAAAGGAGATATGAAGAGCTTGAATCCCTTTTAATCTATATTTGGCCATCACAAGAACATGCTAAAACCCCTAATCACAGCTTGTGTCTTACCAGCACCACAGATGAAGAAATGCTATTTAACCTTCCCCAGCCCCCAGCTGGCTCCTTCCCTTTCAAATCCTGCATTTATGGATAATGATCTCCCAGCAGCAAGAAAGATTTGGTCCACATTATAATCCCTGCATTGAGACACAGAGGGATGGGGACACAGGAATCTCCTGATCTTGGAGACACAGGAACTGACCAAGTGTGACTGGATAGTTTGGACACTCCCAAGCTTGCCTGAGCATAGTAAAATTCCTGAGCCATCCTCAAAGATCTTCTGCTCTCTACCAAAATGAAGTGCAGTTCTTAGCAGACTGAGAAACTGTCTTGTGTTGACAGGGAGCATGGTCTGAGCAGGAGCACACCCTGTCACCCCACTGAGATACAAACCAAGCAGGAGGGCAAATAGGATTCATCCTTCACACATTTCACCCTTTTTCCATCACTCAGAGCTAATGACCAGGTGCTTACAAGCCATGATCCTGGAAACTCTTCTTCCCTGGAGGTGCATCAGGCCCAGGAAATGTGTTAAACTGCTTGGAAAATCCTCTTCTAGCCCAGGTCTACTTGGCATGGTGAGCACATGCACTTACTAAATGTCACAGTTTCACTACAGCCAGTCCCAAGAACCTGCATTCTCCCTGGGGCCCCGCAATTTTAAAACAATTCAAATGTATTTGCATTGCATTTATCCTCTCCATTTTCACATCAAGGGAGCTGTCAGCAATTTGTTGTGGGCATGGGTCCTGTACAGAAAGACTAGAAAATCACCTGCCATCTTTGTCAGCTCGATGCAGAACAACCCTTCTGCTGAAGCACAGCTCGGAGGTTCTTGCTCCAGGACAAGACAGAGCTGTAGCAGGAGCACCTAAAGGTTTGTGCCTGTAGGGACAGCAGTGACTGCACCACCTCAGCACTCAGTTTTTCCCTTTTAGGTGATGTCAAACTAGGCAGGCAACCCAGACATTAATTTTGTCTCCTGGGAATGTGCAAACTGGCTTCTGTGTGCCACGGGTCTGACCCAGAATTTTTCTAAGGGCTGGTTCATTGTAGCTGGCAATGCTTCAGAAATAAAGCCCTTTTTTTTATTGAGATAGGGATGGAAGACTAGAAAATTCCTGCCCTTTTGTTCCTCTGTGGAGGAGGACAAACTTGAACCTTAGTGACATCATCAATTTTGTTGTCTTGTGGAAAGCACAGCAGACAGCTCCTGGTTCAAACTTGCTCTATTCCTATCTTTAAATCACTCAGATTTTGAAAGGATTTTTTTCAAGAAACATGCTTCATGTTACTGTGGGGAAAATTTTTTAAAAGTACCCCTGAAGTAGTGTTCAAAAAGAATTTTATGAATCTATAGCACTCGTGTTAAAGTACCTTTGAAATACCAAATTTCGTGGGCAAAATAAAAGCATTTTTTTCACTTTCTTTAACAAAAGGGTAATCACATTAAGATTCACAGCAGGCCTTCTATTCCTTTAGGTTTTTTACATGAATGCGTGCTGAATTAAAAGATCAATGATGGTGTCATTGGCACATAATTTGCAAATGGCTTTGTGAGATGTTTCTCGCATTTCGTGTAAGTATTTTTGCATGACCCATGTATTCAGTGTGGGTGAGTTGTGGGAAGAGAAGGAGTATGACAACTCCATAATCTTCATACAAAAATAAGAGTAATAGGCCAAAATTAGTTATTCATACTTTGAGAAGGGCAAGAAAAATAACTTATTTACTCTTTCCAAGTCTGATTCATTGCTTTCTGTTCTCTGAAAAATGTCTAGCTGAAATTCTTGCTTCAATCATGGTATTTTTTCTGTGTTCTGATCCTGAATTTTAAAAAGAAGTAAAAAAATCTGCACATGCTAACATGATGTAATTTTTCTGGTTATCATGTTTACTCACTGCCCTTCTCTGCCATGACTTTTATGTACCTTACAGACAGCCAGACCCTGGCAGGATGTCCATGCAAGTATCCCAAAATGTTAGTCAAATTCCAGAAGACCAAAACCAGTCACAGTTATATTTTATCAACTACAGGTAAATATTAAAACAACAATGAAGTTTCCAGTTTTCTCTCATTAACTCTGCCCTGACAGAAGGCAGACTGCTAGCTCCATCATTTGGAGCACATCCATGTGCGCTGTGCGCACTTCCTGAAAATGGGACCTGGTTTATCACAATCCAATGACGTGACTAACCTGACTCAACTGAGTAGCCAGTAATTTTCAACGTTAGCTGACAAGAACTCTCTCTCTCTGTCACCTATTTAACCATAATTAGCTGACAAGATACTGGATGTTAAGTTCCTCAGCAGAGTCAGTCATGCAGAGCTTTGTGTTAGCTAGTTTGATTTTTGCCTCTGCATTCAAAGGAAAGCTGAAGTCTAATCAAGAAAACACGCAAAATGTCTTTCTCTCAGGTCTCTTGTGCATGTTATAAGGTTTCAAACTGACACACTCATTTGAGACCACACTAATCAGCACACTATTGACTATGTGAAGACCTGCAACATGTTTGAATGTCAATGAAGGCAAAGAAATTCCCTGTATATACTGCAACTTCGAGAGCACAAGTTTCTGGAGTAAAGACACCTGTAACAAGGTGAGTTTATTTCTGAAGTATTGCCAACAGCAATGAACCAGCCCTTAGAAAAATTCTGGGTCAGACCTGTGGCACACAGAAGCCAGTTTACACGTTCCCAGGAGACAAAATTTCGGTATGGGTGGCCTGCCTAGTTTGATATCACCTAAAAGGGAAAAACTGAGTGCTGAGGTGGTGCAGTCACTGCTGTCCCTACAGGCACAAACCTTTAGGTGCTCCTGCTACAGCTCTGTCTTGTCCTGGAGCAAGAACCTCCGAGCTGTGCTTCAGCAGAAGGGTTGTTCTGCATCGAGCTGACAAAGATGGCAGGTGATTTTCTAGTCTTTCTGTACAGGACCCATGCCCACAACAAATTGCTGACAGCTCCCTTGATGTGAAAATGGAGAGGATAAATGCAATACAAATACATTTGAAGTGTTTTAAAATTGCAGGGCCCCAGGGAGAATGCAGGTTCTTGGGACTGGCTGTAGTGAAACTGTGACATTTAGTAAGTGCATGTGCTCACCATGCCAAGTAGACCTGGGCTAGAAGAGGATTTTCCAAGCAGTTTAACACATTTCCTGGGCCTGATGCACCTCCAGGGGTTTTAGGTATCTCCCACTGCTTCTATCTCCATAGTTACTATCTCTCTACAGGACTGCACATATTGGAGCCTACAATGTGAAAACAGAAATGTGGAAGCCCTATGCTTGCAGAGTATGTTAGCTCTGTTGAGTACGGATATCATCATAATCTGTCTGCTTCTGGATTTGAGCCATGCCCTACAACCTCAGTGAAGTTGGGAGTAGGTACTCCAAATCTGAGAACACTTGGCCCAAGGAATGCCGGAATTCCTCACAGGTATCTGTACCTGTACCCAGATCTACTCTGTTTCCAGGGTATCTCACACTGAAGAGGTGCTCTTAATTAGTGTCAGGAGCTAAACAACAGGATCTGAACCCTTGAGACCTGAGCAACAATCACCAGGAAAATAAATTAATTTTGATGGGGATGCACTGTAAGTACTCCTCAGCGCCCAGATTAGAGACTGCTAGGCTCAGAGCCATTCCTTAGCAAGCATCTGCTTCTCACTGACTGCCCCATATTGAAGCACCTCTAATGAGCCTTTCTTCTCTCCCAATCAACTAATTAATCCTCACAACGGAAAGCAAATTGAATCAACCTGGGATTCCTCTTGCCTCCTCATCTGATCCCTGCACATATAACTAACACTCTCTGCTGCCTTTTTTTTTCTCTGCTACCCACAGCCAGGTCCTGTATCCAGCCCTGTATCTCCAGCCCATTTGCCAATTCCCTGCTCTGCACACACTCTGCTCAGGAGCTGAAAATCCATCAGGAAAGCTCTTGGCTTTCCAAGGAGCAATGTGGAGTGATGAGGGATTCCTCCAAATGGCATTTACCTGCTGTCTCCTTCCAGCCCCTGCAGCTGCAACTACACATTTGCCTTTCTCATTTGGCTTCTCCCCTATAACAGCCTGCAGCAGATGTTTGATATTACACTCAGCCACTGACTAGAGCTGCACATTGTTTTAATTTCCATTAGTGAATCCCTGACACTTTCAAAGTCCTTTTTCTCATGTATTTTATTACTCAGCTGATATTCAACACAATTAAAAGATCCATCTCATAGTGGCTGTTCAAAATGTGTACTGAAACATGGATTTTCTCTTTCTGAAAAAAAAGTAATTAAACTGACCATGCAGCCCCGTCAAGGGTTGCCTTGACTGAATATTTTTAAATACAAAACCTGCAGAAGATAATGGTGGCAGATCTTTAGGCAGAGCCACTCCAAGATATTGTTCCAGGACCATCCAGAAGTAATCCCATCAATGTTGAGGAAGGACTTAATTTTTAGCAGCTGAGACTTGAAATATGCTGGACTTCAGCAGAATGCAAACAACAGCAGAGGAGATGCTACAGCCGTGATGGGCTATAGATTTAAAAGGAGCTGGGTTTGAAGAGATGATTCTCCCTTATTAGGGCAGACAATGTTCCTCAGAAGAAGAGTTTTGGGATGAGAGACCCTTTACAAGCATAATGCTGAGAGGAAGCATCACCATCCAACAAAGCAGCACACATACAATAAAGATGCCTGTTGAGCCCTTCTCCCTTTCCCTGCGGTGATTCTCTGCTCTTACCTCTGTCGTGCTGTAAATCTGACCTAGAGAGACTCCGGTCCCTGTCTCAGAGGCTGCCTCACCACTCAGCTCTCAGTTGGTCTGTGCTCATGGAGGAGGCAGGCAGGAGGTCCCCAGGGCATGTGAGAAGCAGATGGGAAGGTGCACTGAGGTACAGGTGCCTGTGTCCTTGCCCAGTCGTGTTTTCTTGAATCCTTTGATGGCAGCAAGCCAATATTCCCACATCCTGCCCTGCTCTAGCTTAGCTGAGAGGCTGCTGGGAAGGAGTGGCCACAGAGTGAACACAGGCAGGGAAAGGGTGGTGCAGAGAAGCTTCTAAGGGGAAACTGTGGCATGTCAGGAACAGAACTGGAAGGCACCTTCAGTGAGGAAAAAGAGAACTTTAGATGCAGTTGCACCTTTTCTCTGATTCTTCCTCTGGTTCCCATCTCAGCTGGAGCAAGGATGAGGAGAGGGGGGAAAGTTCTGTGGCAGGACAGTGAATGGCATGGCAAAGACAAAACAGACAAAATGAGGGCTTCAAAAGGCTCGTTAAGACTGTCTGCTCTGTACATGGCAGATTGATGTGAATGTTTACACACGAGAGTTAGGATAAGCTGCCTTTTACTTTCAACTGGAAATGCATGATCTGTTCCAAAGGCAAGGAAAATGCAAAGGAAAATGGTTCTCTCTGCCTCTTCTTGCCTGCCCTCCTAAGGGAAATTGTGTTTTGTCCTCCTTCAAAGAGTCTAGGTTGCACACAGATTTAAGTAAAAAATTGACTTTATCCTGATCAGGCATGCATAAAATTAATTTTCCTCCATTTAATAATAACAGCAAAAAAGTAAATATGCCAAAACATTAATAGCTATTTCTTGATAGAGTAAATGGGTTAAATTCCATTACTGATATCCTTTTCTTATAAAAGCATCAGTTCAGTTTGTCCATTATCCCAATATTTGCTTGAATTTCTATCCCAAAGAAATATTATATGTTCAGAAAACAACTTTCTCACCAAGAGCAGTGTATATGCCCTGAATAAGGAAATAGTCATAAAAGGCTTCAAAGAAGTTTCTTGCAATACAAAGAGTAAAAAAAAATCTCAGTTATATGAGTTTCTGAATACTGCTCCTCCAACAGACTTTCAGCCCAGTGTCTGCCATGGCTCAGGGCTCCTCCAGGTATTTGCAAGACCGTCCCTCCCTTGCCCACCCCTCAAAACACTTTCTCTGCACTCACATGCAATGTTGGAGTGCCTTCTTCCAAAAAGTAGAACTTGGCTGAGTTGGGGAAGCAAGATATGAATTTCAGGGTAAGAATTTATTTTGGTTCTAAAAGCCATGATGTATCATTAAAAGCCTTATTTGTTGTTAGGAAAAAATACTCAGGTGTCCTTATCAGGCTTTTCTATACTTAAATCATGAACATAGAGGTAAGTCACCAGGAGACATTCTGCTGGATTTTGTCATTTCTTTGAGAGGGGGCAAAGGACAACTCACTTTTCATTTTTTTTGTAAGACTTGCACAGTTATTAAAATTCATGTGTGCTATTGTCCTAATGATTTTAAAGTGGTACAAATCTGACAAACAAAAAGAGGTAAGTGATGCTGTTCATAATTCTGATATAAAATCCTGCCTATCTCAAGGTGTTTTCTCCTTCTGTCCTTTCAATTTGCTTCTATCAGTGTCATCCATGGGAGCTCATCAGTTAATGTGGCTTATTTTCACATCTTTGTAAAAGTCACAATCAAAAGCAGTGGGACCCCTGCCCTGAGGACAGGGAGGGGGACCAGCACATTGCAAAATAATTGTTCTTTTTCTCTAAAAGGTGAAGTCACCAATTATTCTAGTCCCTTCACACAGGGCTTCCTTTGCTCAAGAAGTTTTAATTACTATAATCTAAACCTCAGTTTCCTGTGTCATCCTAGCTAACCTGCACTAGATAAGTTGCCTTCCAAAGGATTTAATGTGAGTGGGCTGGACTGACTCCTCACACAGGCTAAAAATATTTGCTCTCTTAATGCCATGGTAGGTTCTGCCCATAAGAGGATTAATTAAACCATGTCTTGGAATATACAGATATGGTCACCAACTGCAGAGCACATTCGCACACACCCACAGTGAAATGAATTAATGTCTCTGTGTCACTTTATCTACCTGCAAACTTCTCCACACAGGCCCTGTTTGGCTGCCTCTGAAGTGGGGGCAAGGGATCTCAGCCCAATTTTGGGTCCTAGTACACAGGAGTCAGCAGGGAGTGCTCCAAACCTCTTCTCCTGCCTCTGCACGGATGCAGAGCATGCCAAGAGAGGTCTGCCAGGGAGGCCCCAGGCACAGCCCTCAGGAGACTGCATCTCACTGGCAGGATTAACCCACACTTCACCAAGGAAGGAGTATTGCCGGTGACGTTACAAACCAATTGCTGCAGAACTGAGGATGCCACCAGGTGTTCTCTGCAGGACAGGATGTCCTGGTAACCTTAGCATGTCATTACGTGCTGGTAGCAAAAATATCTTTTTGTTTTAGGTGGACATGCAATGGCAGGTTGGTCAGCAGAGCAGAGGGCAGCACTGACTCCCCTGTTGTATATCAGTTTGTGACCGTGTTATTTCACCTGAATGGGTTGGGAGTTTGCAAGCAACATTCTGTGATGCAGAGCCTGGTAGAGATGTGTTAGCCCAGCCAGCAACTAAGGACTACGCAGCTGCTCACTCACCCCCACTCCCTGCTGTGGGGTGGAGGAGAGTCAGAAAGAGGCAAAACCCTGGGGTTGAGATAAGAACAATTTAATAATGGAAACAAACTAAAACACTACTACTACTACTGCTACTACTACTATCATAAATGATGATGATGATGATAATAATAATAATAGTAATAGAAATCCAGGAAAGACAAATGATGCACTGTGCAGTTGCTCACCTCCCACTGACTGATGTCCAACCAGGCCCCAAACAGTGACTGGCATCTCCCAGCCCACTCCCTCTGGTTTATATTCTAGGCATGACATTGTATGGTATTGAATATCCCTTCATCTAGTTCAGGACAACTCTCCTGACCATGCTCCCTCCCAGTTTCCTTTGTACATGCCCTCTGTCAGAGCATGGGAAACTGAAAAACTCCTGGATTTAAAATAAGCACTACTTAGCACCAACTAAATCATTAGCGTGCTATCAATATTATTCTCATACTAAGTCCAAACCATGGCATTGTAACATGAAGAAAACGAACTCTATCCCAACTGAAACCAGGACAGAACATAAGGTACATCCAGAGCTGGTCACTCATTTTTGTAGTGAAGTTCAGGGCTCTTCCCACCAGGCCATCAAGTCCTAACAATATCAGGGAAAAACAGGCACCAGCTGAACATCTCAGCTCCCAGTTACTGCCTACTCTAGGCAACAGGAACGGTGCCAAAGGATCAGGGGAAGCAGAAAGGAAGAAGGAAAGGGCAAGGTTTTTCTCTACTCCACAAATAACTTTTAATGAAACACTTTTCAAGAAGCAGCTTTCTGTCTTTAGCTCTAGGCAGTGCAAGAAGCTGATTCCAAATTTTTCATGTACCTGAAACATCACTGGCACTGGGACATGACTGTGTCTTGCCCCTCTGTGACAATGCCTTTATCCCATTCCGGGCTGGGGAGACATTCTGCTCCCAGACCTGCCCCCAGGGCTCCAGCATGAGCTAGGGATCCTCTGTCCCCATCGGGTCACAGGTGACACTGGGGCAGAAAGCATGGGGAGCTTAGACTTCTGAGGGATTAAGCTGCCAGTAATGATGTGTGAGGGCCCGTAAATAACATAATGCACACTTTCTTTGAGATCTATAAGCAAATTGTCTGCTTGATGCTGACCATGGGATATCACTACAAAACCAGATGGGGTAGGCTGAGGGGGACAATGGCTGGGCATACTCTACGTGATCCACTCACATAACCTGTCCTGTCATAGTCCCCTGAGTTCATATACACCATAGAGGGCCATAAAGAAAGTTCAGGTTAAGCACAGGACGTAGGAGTTTGACGTGGTTTCCCACTGGCTCTTGCTGTGCTGCCCTTGACTGTGTCCAGGGAGACAGCTGAGCAAACAGATGCTCTAGCTAGCTGTGGTTGGGAATTTACTTTCACCTATCAAAGCAGAGAAAAGAGAAGTGAAATTCTGTAAAATAATTCAGCCATCTGAATTTCAGGTCTGGATCATATCTTAGGACAAATGAAAAGAGGAAGAAACCCTGAAAAATGTTCTTATGCCTTTTTGTCAGTGCCTGTGCTGTTGTCTGCATAAGTGATGTGTGTGTTTACTGATTGCAGCTTCCTGCATGAATCTATCAGGCCACAGAGAGCTTTATTGTATAAGATGGCAGGACAATGTCAAAGGGTTTCAACACAGAATGTGAAAAAAAAGAGGGCTCTAATCTCAGCAAAAATCAGGTGAGAGTAAATCTGTGTCCAGGACCATTTCACAAAAAGCACAAATTTTAGTTTTATGAAGAAGGTAGCTCTATTTTCCCTGGTCACATAAAAAAGGGATTATACAAGTGCTAGTCATAAAAATTCTATATAAAGACATAAAGATATCTTTCCATTCCCTTCACAGATGACTTGCTCATAGACCAATTTAGTCCCTTTTACATGGTATCTGTCTGTAGTCCTTGTGTAATTGCTTGTTCCCTATAGTTTCTAAAACTGGGATTTACTGACTTCCATAACATATTTCCTGAAGTATGAGCACGCATGTATAATATTCAGAATAAAAAAAATTTGTGCTGGAAATACTCAGAGTAAAACCAGATTCAGAGAGCCCTATTTCCTGGTTTTGTGCTTCAGTTTGCTGGTTGCTCTGGGATCATAAAACAATATCCTGCCCCTAGGAAAGTTTCCTCAATTGGACAAATCAGGTTTTTCAAATAAAATAATAATATGGTGCCAAAAAAAACCCCAGTAATATCAAAATCCACATTCACCACCACACAAGTCTGGTGCTTGGCTCCACGACTGAGTCCATAGCATCACTTGGACCTCTGTGCACTGCTGGAGGGTAAAGAGCAGTTGATATCATCACCTTCTTTTTGCTCCTCCAAGAGCCAAAAATGCTAGGTGGTCTCAAGGTCAGTGAAGCTGAACAGAGAAAAATGTGAAAGCCACTCTGGAAGGGGCAGATCTCGAGAAGCACACCAGTGTATTCTCCTGTGTTGATGTACCTCACCCTCAGGGTCCTGCTGGAGGTGCTTCCCATGCACATCTCCTGAGTTCGCACATGGGAACACCATGGAGAGAAGCCCCTCAAAGAAATCACCTGGGCACAGCTGGGAGCCCTGCAAAAACAACCTTCCTCACAGTATCCTGGCAACTCTGGATGGTGTGTGCTCGTGTGGAAGGGAGGAGAGGTAGGAGGGGGAATGATGTGGGGCTGTTTGAAAACACTTGTATAAATATGTTCACTTCAGGTTCATTTCTACAAGTAACATGTACAGTACAGCGACAGATTGCTTTGTACATTTTTTTTTCTTTGCAGCTTTAGTTTTGTATAAAACCAACAATTTGCAGATTTTCAGCCAAATTCATAGAATCAGAAATGACAGCTAAAAGCAAAAAGGATGCAGGATAATTACTTTCCTTCAGTTCTATTCTAAACTGAAGTCCCAGTTGCAGTGCTCTTATCTACTGTTGTTGCTGGGCATTGGTAGCAATGGTGAAATAGTTAAAGGCTTTTTGTGATGTAGCAGTAAGCGGAATTGTTGAACATGTACAATAGCCTTGATAAAATTCTCAGAGGAGAGGAATGCTTTCTGCAGTCGGTAAAGTATGTGCTTGTTTGTTAGATAAAATGTAATTTCACTTCTGGTTTAATCTCATCACAGAATTCTTGCACTTCAATCCATTTCTGAGAGTCTGAATTACAAAATATTCTGCCTTCATCACCAAATTCATGTAAAACAATGACATCTGAAAATTTAAATATTTGCATATAAAAAGAAAGGTGTAGTATAAGCACTGCTAGTTTTAGAGCTAAACTGTTGCACCGGAGATTATCTACTAGAATAAAATAAAAGCAAACATTTTCACAAGAAGAGCATATGGGGAACTGGCAGTGGTTTCAAAGAACTGTTTTCCTTAATCAGCAAATCTTCCTGCTGTTTTGGAATCCTAGATTTAGAAATGACCAAGGGACAACATAGGGAGATGGTAAATCACAAAAATTTATATGTCAACAGTGTTGAAATAATAACAGCAGATTCTGTATAATGGAGCACTGGAACTAGCAAGAGCACACACAACAACATGCACGTGTCAGCTTTCAAATTTGGAACAAATCAAAAATCATTCAATAAAGAAGGGCTACCACATATTTTCTGGGATATGGGTTAGCTCTTTTTTCTCCTGAGTCACTTGTGAACCCCTGAATTTTACATTAAAAGAAGACACTTATCTGCAGAATGTTGAGTTAATTAAAGACAAAAGCCCTTCTTTAGAAAATAAATATACTCAAATAAGTTCTCCAGTTGGTAAATTAGTCAAAGGTTTTGTGTCATTTTAAAGGAACTGAAGATTTAGCCTCCACTCTGAAAAGCAGATCTTGGTTTTATGGTGTGTACTTGCTCCATGCATATGAAAGATCCACAGAAAATACTGCAGAATTTAAACAGCAAAGCTCAGCTTTTTATTTTCTGTCAGGTTGTAGAATCTCCCCACACAGCCTGTTAGGGACACTAGAGCAAAGGACTCAATTAAATACTTTATATTAGCTTCTGAGACGCACTTGTAACCTTGCTCACGTACTGAACACTAAATGCATTTACACAGAAAACAGCAAATAAAACATGACCCGAATGAGCAAGAAGCGCTAACATTATATATTTGACTCAAGCACTGATCTTCTGCACAGAGGGAAAGATACCTCCTGAGTCAGAGACTTGCATTTGCCTCTCCCTCCTTCAAACATGCACAATCGCAGTGACATCCACAAAGGGCTGAAAATCCACCATGTGAATAAGTGCAACCCAGAGCTCTCATAGAACATCATGTACATGCTCTATGGGTGGCAGACCCATGCATAAATGGAAAAATGCCACTGGTACATCACTCTAAATGATGTAAGAAAACCAGTATTGGCTCCAGCCAGTATGAAATGTGACCATTTTATAAGCAGGAGGATTTGATAAGATTAGTTGATGACAATCCCTTCTTGAAATGCTTAAATCATTTTTATCTAGAAATGCTTGCACTGAAGAAACCACTAATATCAGTCTCTAATTTCCTCCTAGAATGCCAGTTTATGTTGAGAATCGATTTATTAATCCTCTGTGAAGTCACATGTTTGAATTATTTTTACTTTGTATGTATTCAATTTTCTTTTCTAATTTGCAGCTCCTAGAGTCAAACTGAGTCTTTGTGCTAGCACAGTTCTTTGTCTAGAAAACTGGAACTGGAGACTGAATTATGGCCTGTGGGCAGCCTCACTGTCTCTGTTCAGGGTCTTCGAGACACCTCCTGTAACCTATTTGTCTTTATTATTAAAAAATTTGTAACAGACTGAAATGCAACAAGGGTTTGGATACCACCTCATCTACAATTCATTTCTTCTAATGCCTGTTGGCATGGCATGTGAAAAAGAGTGAGAAAGAAAAAAATTAATTTGTTATTACAAACCACAGATGAAAAATAGTCCTCTATTCATAATTACATACAGCTACAACTGAATATATTCATTGCATGTTTACAATCACAAAATCATGAAATTGTTAAGGTTGGAAAAGACTTTTAAGGTGATCAAGTCCAACTGTCAATGCAGCACCATCACCATGTTCACTATTAAATCACGTTCTCAAGTGCCACATCCACACATTTTTTGAACACTTTCAGGGGTGGTGACTTTACCTCTTCCTGGACAGTCTTTTCCAAAGCTTTGTAACCCTTTCTGTGAAAAGAATCTTTCCTAATATCTAATCTAAACTTCCCTTGGTGCACCTCGTGGTCATTTCCTCTCGTCCTGTCACTTGTCACCTGGGAGAAGAGGCTGACCCCCCTGGCTACAATCTCCTTTCAGGCAGCTGTAGAGACTGCTAAGGTCTGCCCTGAGCCTCCTTTTCTCCAGGCTCAACACCCCCAGCTCTCTCAGCTGCTCCTCATCAGACTGTACTCCAAACCCTGCACTAGTTCCTTTGCCCTTCTCTGGACTCGCTCCAGCCCCTCAATGTCTTTCTTGTAGTCAGGGGCCCAAAATTGAACACAAAATTTGATGTGTGGCCTCAACATCACTAGTGATGTACATCTCTACTTGATTTTAAGCTATAACTATTAAAGGTCTCGTTATATATTCTTCCTCTCTCTTCACCTTGCCCCATACATTAAACAGATTTTTCATTTTCCTGTACATTTTTTATCTTGCATGGATGAACAAGTGACTTGTTACATTGGTACAGTTCCTCAAATCCAAAAGCAGTTCTACATTTTTAATTTTTTTACTATTTTTAACATTGTCTTTATTCACTTTAATTGATATTAGAAATTATTGCCTATCCACTTTGCTCATGAAGAGCTTTTTCTTTCTCAGACTAATGCTGTCACTGGAACTCTTCTGTCTTATAATTAATGAAACTCATACATTTATATGTTCCATACTAATCCACACTGTTCCCATTTGATGATAGATACAAAGACTTAAAAATTCTGACTTCACCTCCCCCATACACCCAAACCATCAGTTGTTTGTCTGGCTGGGACCTGGGAGGCTCTCAGGCAATCACACTTTTCCCAGCTGCCCTAGACTCTACTGCTATTTAAGTGGCTAAAATGAATATAAACTGCCATTTTTTACAACCCTGTCTGATACTCCTTCTAAGTTACTACTCATTTTAATCAAACTTTTCCATTTTTATTTCGAGTGGTACAGAAAGGGACTGGCAATGGAGCATCAGCTCTGCAAAGCTGTGGGAAAAAAGATGAATATGACTACTGAGTCTATAAACAGAACAGAGGAGGAGGAGAAGGAGGAAGAAAGCTATATCAAGAGTTTCCACGGTAGCGTAGTTGTGGTTGCTATTTTTTAAAAGATTATACTGGCACACTGAGAAAGATACAAGATTGAAGGCTGAAGAAGTCACTGAATGAGTGAGAGACAAAAGAAACTCAATTTGTAGTTTACAAAAAAAAACCAAAACAAAGTTCAAAAGGTCACTTGGCTTCATCATAGAATTTCTTGAATGAGAGGACACTGGGTCTGGACAGCATTTGTAGACCAAATAAGAATTGCATAGCAAGGAACAGTGGTTGGAAGGTAAAGCCAAAGAATCCTGTCTTAAAAAACACTTCCCTTTAAGAGGGTGCCTGGGTAGTTATTGAAATAAAATTCCAACCTTCATGTTCAAAAGTAGGCTGCACACTTTCAAGATATGCTTAAGCCGAATACAGAGTGTCAATAGAACACGACTGTAGAAGAAATTGGATGCCAAAAAATAGTGTTATCCTGGAAGGTCACATTGACCCTTCTGGACTGGGAAAATTATTTCCCCAAGTCACTAAGCCACATCAGAATTCAAACATGCACCAGTGACTTGAAGATTCATATTCTGGCTACAACAAGCATGGCTGGAGCTCATTGTGAGGCAGTTCGATTTTAGTCTCTTTTTCTCAGTGCTTCTGTGCCTGAGCTTGATCTTGTGTAGTAAGGTTTTAATTAGAACAATTTTTCTCTGAACTCTTAGTATTATTCACGCTTGAAAAGTGCCTACGAGTATCTCAGTAAATGTTATATCTGAGTAGGATGTGATTTTTCCCTTCATTTGAGATTTTTGACATTTCAGAAATATCTTCTAAATTAGAATTAAAAAAGAAAATGTAAAAAAAGTCACAAATTTGGGGGTTTTAAATAATGTCAATTAAATAATTTCTATAATTTTCATTTTCATGTCAAACTTTTTATATATTTTTAGACTGCTTAACTTTTGATTTCCAGGTATCAAGGCATTTCAATAATAATAATAATAAAGAAAGATGTTTTGGAGAAATGCAACAGTGGTGGCTGGAAGTCAACAGAAATTATTTGGGAAATTTTTCCAACACATGAAAACATTGTTCTAAAGTTCCTTTCACATAGCTGCAGCAGAGGGACATGTTTTTTACAAAAAGCAGTTCCTCAGAGGAAATGCCTGACCCCACCTAAAGTGTGTGTCACCACTAGGGCACAGATCTAATGCAATGTGTACTACAAAGACAAAGAGGAGATAGGAAGAACTATTTATTTGATTTTAGCTGTAAATTCGGGAATTCGCTTTTAGCTGAAGATAGCATATCTGAAAATTCATTTTCATTCTCTCTTCAGGGTGATTTTCCCTTGCCTTTTAGAAGAGCATCTCAAAAGAGTATAAATTGGAAAAAAAAAAAAACCCACAATGAGAACAACAGCCAGCAGTGCCAAGGATTTATTTTAAGTCTCTTTCACAGATGGCAGACAGAGGAGCTGAGTAAGATGATTTTGAACTCTGCTGTGGTCAACAGCTGCTATTGAAAACACCTTGCTTTAACTGAGAGGGAAGTACATCTGGAGGAAGTCAGCCTAATCACGGAAATCATGAATGAAACTGGCCAGATGAACTGCCATGAAGTGCAGTTCCCATACTCTGGCAATCCACAGCCTTTAATTAGATATGCCTTTCAATTTGGGAAAAGCTTTTACTGAAACCTCATTAATGTAAGAAGCTAATCAACTGGCCTCACCAAGAGAATTGTACCTTTAAACAATTCACCCTGAAATCATTTGCCAAGCTACAGGTCTTGCCTGGAAAGATGTGTAGTACACGCATTTTTAACTCGTTGTGAAACATCTGTCTCCCGTTCCAGTCCATGAAGACTGTTCCAGTCTGTTCCATCCGTGTGGCTCACACATAACACTTCTAGAGTGAGCGATGCAGTGTTTATCCTGACTCTAATAGGGATTGGAAAATTGTTAGGAAAAAAACCTCATTTCTTATTTACCAAAAATCCCCAACCACACCCAGTTAAAATCAACACTACGCCATTACTAAAACATGACAAATGAACCAACTTCAGAGGGAATAATTAACCAATTAAGAGAATAATTACGTGTTTTTCTTTCCACTCACTAGATGGGGAAGATAAGGAAAACAAGACACCAAAAAAGATCATGTTGCTTCCTAGGGTGGTATTTTAGCCTTTTTGCGATACATAAAAACAACGTTAGGGTGTTCTTTTCCATATCCAGGCATAGATATATGCATAACTGAGTTCATCTGTGCTATCTTTGTAGCATAACTCTGTCATCCTTGACTTTGGGGAGCCCTGGTAAAAATAAGAGCAACAGAAAAGCCTGAGCATCTGAATGCTATAAGTTACGTCATTCCCAGTGACAGGATTTTGTTTTCATTCTGAGCAGATTCTGTTTGTGCTAGAAGGTTCAGGAGACTGCAAAATGCAGCCAACAAACTCATAAAATAGATCCTGTCAGACAACTTCAGCCTCCTTAACAAAGCAAGTGAGTGTCTTGATTGTTTGAATTAGAAAAAGCAACAGAACACAGTGTCTAACTCTGAAGAGCTTTTACTATAATCCTGACATTTGGGCTGCTTCACTTTCTTAATTTTTCATTGTTTCTTTGTCAGTTCTATGGAAAATCAAAGTGTTTTTAAGTAATTTTTTAATGAGCAGAGCACATTCGAGCATAGAGAGGTGTCATCCAGGACAGTGGTACTCTCATTGCTGTCTGTCACCAATCTATATGGTTCCCTCAGAAATTAAATGATGTTTTCAAGTTGATCATCCCCTAAAAAATAGATTGACATCAATGCCTCCTGACCACAGATAAATTTAAAAAGTAGAACTGCTAATCAGATTTTAGTACAAATCAATCAATAAAGTGTTTCAATTGCCATTACAAACACAAAGGAAAATGCCCTTCTGCAGAAAAGAGACAGAAAATGCAATAATTTACATCAATGAAGTAATTTAAGGCAATTTTTAGTTTCTCAGTAGACAACCTCATAACAGAAAGGGTTTCTCCAACAAGTGACAAATACTGATATATTCCCCTTATAACAATGTCCTTATTGATAATTATTTGTTACATAATTGTACTATCTTTTCTATGAATCAGTGGACTGAGCAATATTGTTTATGTGTTCTCCTTTTTCTGTAGCTTATATTTTCTGCTGTGACTTAGTCACTATGTTCCTCTCTAGATGCACTGAAAGTTCAGGCTCAGTTCTCCAGAGCCTTGACCTTTGGTGGAACGAGGGAAGTCAGCACACTGTGTCTGCTTCTCACAGGCAGGGAGGCCTTACACCAGATAGAAGATACAGAGGATCAAAGCTTTTTACTCTTATGCTCCCTTCTCTTTGAGTTAAGATATCTCAATTAACTCCAAGCTCCTAGGAAGAAGAAATAAGGAAAAAAAAGCACTATTTCATCAGGGTTTAAAACTTGAACACAAGAGTTTGTGAACAATGACACATTCTAGAATACATGACCATGCCTTAAAAAACAAAATTGTATAATTTTTTTGTCAATACCTAATTTAGAATTATTTAATTTCCAAAGCTGATTTTACTACAGCAAAGACTATTGTGCCACACTATCGGTGAATTAAAGTCGTAGTTTTGTCATAACACAGATTTTATATGTAAAAACAAGACATACTGAGTCTTTTAGTTCCTCCTCCTGCAGAAGTTTGTTTGATGCATCCATGAAAAAGTGAATTGTCCCCCTCTGTTTTCCTTCCCTTGCAGGGAAGAGGGAGAGGAGAAGAAGGGGTTAGTACTTTTAGGTATCAATATCAACAAGCAATTCCTTTTTCCCATGAAAATGTTTCCCAAAGGAAAAAAAGAAAGACCTGCCATTCAAGGAACAGAATTGAAATGGCCCCACTGTCACTCAAAGACAACTTTTGGGAGTAAGATGTCAATGGCCCAGCTGCTTCAGCAGCCACGTGCAGCCAGCACTGATATTCAGACTGGAAGGCAGCAGCCTTGAGGTAAACTGCAAATGAAAGTGGTTTTCCCAGACTCCAGGAGGTCCCATCAACATTATTTCAAATGAAATATTAACAGAAGATATTAATAAATAATAGTTCTAGATGATCTAATAGAGTCAAGTCTTGCAATTACTTGAAACGGATGAGCCGCCACAGAGTACGTCATTGCTTCAGAGAGGGCTTGCAGTGCTTCTGTCTGTGAAAGAGCAGCACGAGGCACTCCTCAGAGAGACACTAAAAGCCACCACAAAGTCCTGAAGGGTGTGACAATGAAGCTGAAGAGCTCCAGTATCGTGCCAGGGTTATGAAACAATCAGCAGACTGGTGTGCACAATAACTTCGGCCCTTCTCTGATGCTTGAAATAGGCTCTGCTGAATGCCAGCCCTCCCAGATGAATGCATTATAAAACCTGCTGAGAAAGTGCCAGGAGTACTCAAACTACATCCCAGAGGTATTCAGATACATCTTCTTGCATATTTTTAGCTGTCACACATGACAGCAACTACTGCTTTTGTTGTACAGTAAATAACACTGTCTTCACTATGCAGAAAAGTCAACTTTAAAGTTTAGATGAGTACAGTGGAAGAGGTGACTGATTTACTGAGTCGTTCATTTTTCACTTTCCTAGAGTAGCATCTGCTATGGATCCTAATGTATTAGCATTGATCAGACAGCATACCAGTCAGTATCTCATCAGCCAGCTTTGCACAGAATGAAGGACAGAGAGAACCACTTGAACCCATGCATAACCATTGTGAGACCCAAAGACTGTCCAGGGCTAAATAGAATGATGTGACAATTTCTAGCATCAGATTTAGGTGCTGTACTTAACTCTTATATCCTTCTTCCTCCTGCTTTTCTCACAAGTAGCATGGATCCTGCTGGGTTTTGTCTTCTTACCTACACAGAATACTGAAGACTTCAGTTTTATGGAACTGGAAACAGTTGTGGAATGGAGGAAAAAAGATTCTTCCTATTATGAATGCACGATCACAGCATATATAACTGTGCCAAAGCTCATCCAGCTTTGTTTTAATTGAGATTTCTGCTCCCAGTGAAGTTGTTACTTCACAGGCTAGCTCTGTAAGCATCTACCTAGATCTCAAAGGTGTAAAATTTGCAAGAAACGAAAGTGTCTTTTACAAGACCAGCTGCTGTAGCTGGAAGCAGCAGAGAAGTTTCTGGGCACCACACATTCTTTTAATTTGGGCTGAGGATGCATTTTCAAGCTGGTACTAACATGGCCACAGTGCTATTAATATTTGAAGTGGCTGGGAAGTTCTCCCTGGCACACCACGAATCATCTGATGCATGCACCACAGCTCCCACTGCCATTCCAACCATTTCCTGCCCTCAAGCACCAACACATTAATATCCTGCCTCAAAACCATTACTGACAAAACATAGTTAAAGGGAGAAGAAGTAAGAATAGAGAAATGGAATATGAAAAATTGTAGAGCAGGACCAGAAAACACCTTTTCTGAACTGTAAGTTAAAAGCAGATGCTAATAAACTACTTGTCAGGAATTTTTATAGCATTTTGTGGGACTGTTTATTTACACACGAAGTTTATATTTAGTCCCAATCGGTTTGTACCCATTTATTTGCTTCAATAAGTCACAGTATGCAAAGAAATGCTCACTTACTTAAAACCTTTTTTTAATTTTGGAACTTTTTTGTTGAAAATTAGGTTCAGTCTAAATTATTTCCTTTGTCATATAGTGTAGAACAGATTTCTACATTCAGATTCAAACACTGTATGGAATACACCAATGGATAT
This sequence comes from Origma solitaria, assembly GCA_013397895.1. Classification (NCBI taxonomy): domain Eukaryota; kingdom Metazoa; phylum Chordata; class Aves; order Passeriformes; family Acanthizidae; genus Origma; species Origma solitaria. The sequence goes on along the minus strand of VZRL01003898.1, from coordinate 217,534 downwards.
TAGAAATACTGTCTCAATACAAAATTAGTTATACCTAGTTTTGGCAACCCCCCCCCCCCCAAAAACCAAAAAAAGTTAAAGCAGATATCAAGATCCTTAAATATTAGCAAAAGAATGAATATATGTTGTATGTTAAAACTATGATGTGAACAGAAAAGAAAGTTATAAAAGAATGCTGGAAGTTAACAAAACAAGTGAGTCCTAAAATGTTTTCATGTAGGCACATGACTGAAGAGCAGCTCCTCATGGCCACCTGACCATGCAGCCTGACTTCCCAAGAGTTTGGACAGGATGCCTTCTCTCCCTCTTTTAGAGAACTGATGACCAATAAAACACTTCTTTTTAAATCAACTCAAGGGTCCTAAAAAAAATTTTTAAAAGCAGAAATTTGTTTGCAGTACCGCTACCAGGATACATAAATATGCGATGTAGAGCAGACATATTAAAGTATCAAGGTTCAGGACCATTAGGTCTCCAACAGGAATTTGTAAATAGCAAATAAAAATAGGGTTGGTTTAATTACTTAAGCAGTGTGTAAAATGCTCAGACATCCACATAATCCAAGTGCCAATTAACAAATGATTGCCAAATCACTTCTATATTTCCTCTTCAGATCCTGAGACTAGAGTAAAAGTAATCTGCTAAAAAAACTGCTTCCATTCCAAGTTATTTCATTATTTCTTTTTTACCCTAATGCCACAACAAAATGCATTATCTCTGTGTTTTGCTACTGGTAGAGTAAGTGATCACCTTAGGTGCTCTGCTTCCTATGAAAACGAATACAGAACAAAATCATCACTGATAACAGCATCTATTCCTTTGTCCTTATTGGTATTGTTCCTCATCTCTTCTTCATTATTTTTTCACTATTTTTCTTCTATTATTATATAATTTTAACCTTAATTTAAAACAAACAAACAAAAAACCCCCAAAACAAACAAAAAACAAACAAACAAAAAAACACCAAAAAAAGAAAAAAAGAAAAAAAACAAAAAAAAAACCCTAAAAGTGCCATATTCTGGAATCCCTACTTGATAGCTTCTGGCATTCAAAAAATGGAGAGACTGGCCTGCCAGAAGCCCAAGAATCTTTAAAAGTCTCCAAATATGCTGGGAATAGTAGATGACACATAAAAACAATCATTTACTGCCAAAGGGGATAGACTTCTTTGGGTTTGGTTTTGCAAAGTCTCTGCACCTATGCTTTTATTGCATTTGGTAATGCATGTAGTGATTTAAAGCAAAATGAAGTGAATGGAAGGACTCCCGGAAATTTTGGTGAGCTTTGAATGAGATTTTTTTTCTGCACAGATTGTTCCCTGGGGACAGAAAACGCATTCATTAAGCACTGTGCATTAAAGTAACACAATATGAATGCTATGCAACTGTGTAAAATACAGTTGCTATCACTCAACTTAAAATATCCTGAAATGTTTTGTTTTATAGCATTAAAAGTAATTCATTTTATTGGACTGTTGTTGCTAAGGTTTGGTTTATGTAAGTGTTTTAAGAAGAAAGCAATCTGAAAAATACACAAATAGCACAGCAGAGAATTCATTATTCTTTCAAATGCCTCTTTTGAAAATCCTTTCAAACTTTTTATTTTGTTGATTCAACAGAAGGAGAGCCATTTCCAAATAAAGAGAATAGCAAGAAAATGGTCCTTCAATGCTCTGAGGAAAATTGTTTTGTAACACTTCTTAACAACTCTGCATTACCAGACACAGACACCGCAGAGGTGAAGTCCAGCACAAGCTGGGATTCGAGGGATGTCCCTGGCTTGCACACAGGACTCTCCCAGGAAGCTGAGGGTTCCACAGGGATTTCACTGCGGATGTGAGCTCACACTGCTCACCCAGCTGGCGCCCAGGATCTCTGCACAGAGCCGCTGGTGCAGCACAAACATTGCCCACATGGAGGTTCCAGTGGGAAGGGATGATGTGACCAAAGGAATTCAAACAGAGGAGTGTCAGATTGGGTAAGACTCATACACATGAGCACGTGGGAAGAGGAACTGATCACAGGACCCTTGCTACTTTGGATCACCATTCCTGGGCATCCCAGGGACGGATTAGTCAAACCGGAAGGAAGATATTCCATACCAGATTTCTGGATGAGTTCTTTACCACTCTCTAACACAGCCAACTAGGGCAATTCTGGTTACAGGACCCCTCATGAGAGTTCTGTAACAAACACAAAATAATTCCATCACTTTAAAAGATATTGACTCTGTGGTGAATATTCCTCTGTAGATACTCCCTATGCAGAAAATCATCTTTTCATGTATACAGAGGGATCAGGGTGCATTATTGCTCAGTTTATGCTAAAATTGTGGAGGAAGAGAACCTCTCTGCTTTCTGAAACAGGCACTGCAGGTCACCCTTCCTAGAACAGTAGCTTTGCTGAGATGTAATCTGTCTCAGTCTACTCTTGCCTTTGTTAAGAAAGAAATCAACTTTGCAGAAGAATAAGGGGGAAAAAGCATATTGATTTCTTTATTACTGTGCTGCTGATATTGGAATTTGACCCTATATTCTTAGACAGAATTTAAAAATACTCCAAATATAGTAATTCTACAGAAATACTACAACATTTACCAAAGAAATATATTTCATTTAGAAGAGGGCGTTCTAGATTTTTCTCTTCTGTGCAGCAAATATGAGCCTCAGATTGAATTAATTTCATTCTTTCATTTTCTTTTATTTTCATTTCAGCAATCTCAGTCTTATGTTTAATTTTCAACAGCTGAGTGCGTAATATCTGTGTTGCCATGACCTACTATTATGAAATCCATGTATCAAAATGAATGAAAGTTATTAATATGGAAAAGAGCAATTTTAAGCAAACAGAACTTTGTCATGTTATCTCACACTGGGGTTGAGAACAATATGTAGGTAATTACTTCTAAACAGTAACACTTTAGTCATTTAGATAGTAACTTGGAAACAGACAAAAAAACCTAAGGAATGTTATCACAATTCTTCTTTTCCTTTCTCTAGGTATAGCAATTATTCCCTTTAAAGTTGGCAAGTTTTGATACTGTGTTGGGTTTTGTAGTAAAGCTCTATTAAAATAGAGAAGAATGGAGAGAAACTTTTGGCATGAGACTGCGTAAATTAAAGTTAAATTGCGTAAATCTTTATTAATAAGAACAGGACACAAAGAAGGATGAGGAAATTATAGCTCTTGTATTCAAACCTAGGCTGCTTTCACAAAGTGAAGTTGCATATGGTTTTTTTTTTTCAGTATTCTTGCAAAAATAACCCTCCTGAAATATCGTATTCTGTTAGACATTCATGCTTGGAGCAACTTTTAAATGGATGTATTATTGGCAGCCTAACTTCCTGTTTCTTGGCAATGTGTAGACAGGGCTCAGAAAACCACTATTTTTACTGAGGGATTTTGAGACTTCATATCTGACGCTGATTTGATTCAATTCTTTTCATACTTTTATTTCTAAGTGCATTTCAGCTGGACAGATTTTATTAATAAATACAATTTTGAAATTAAGTTACAGATGGGGTTTTAAAATAGCTGAGTGCCTGCAACAGCAATAGCAAGAAAACCTTGCTTCTATGTCTAAGGAATCAGGTGCTGGTGGTTCAGGACCTGAATGGTGCCTGTGTTTCTTCAAGCACCTGACTCACCCACGGTGGGAATCAGCTGGCTGGATTGATGGCATTTACCTGGAACCTCACTTTTAACTCATGCACCTTCAAAAGTCCCCGCAAGGATTAACTAACACAGAGATCAAAGCTATAAAATAGAGCTCAGCTAATGACACAGGGAAAATGCAACAGCCTGACTGAAATAAGTGTTCTGGGCATTCTGGTGAGATACTTTTCATAGTGCCTGTTTTCTGGCAAGGGAACGCAGAAGAGCAGGAGAAGATGGAGAATGGGCAGAGCACCACCATTCTCTGATAGCTGCTGAGGTAAATGTATTTAATCCTGAGGCTGGAGAAGAGCCTCTACAATGATCAACACATCACAGTCAACATATTTTGAATCTTCCCATTTCTTCCACTCAACAAATACTTTTCTACTCAAATACAACAGAATGCAAAAGGGAAAACATTTCTGCTGGATCAAAGGCCTATGAGGGAAACACTTTCTAAAACATTAGGATTTGGGGCATTTGGGCTTACACTGCAGAGCCTCTTGGCAGGGTTTGTTTGCCCTGTAGCAAATGTCGGTGGAAATCTCCACTACAGTGATTGTATTATCTATACTTCTCGAGCCAGATAATTTGTAAGAAACTTGGAATATACCACATGGATTCATGTCGTGCCATCTAAACACAGTCTTCAGCGACTCCAAACTTGCTATTTAAAGAGCCTGTATGCTTTTTGCCAAGATTATATTTTCAGACTTTATTTTCAGAATGTTAACTGATAATATCAACTGAATTGCCTGAACAAATGTTTAATAAATTTTCCATTTGAAATTCTGATTTAATATATGAGAGGCTTTCAGTTTGCATGGAAAATTAAGCATATCTCCAAGTGAGTAAGTGAAGCTGAACCAAATGTTGTACTCATCAGATTTTTAAGTGATACTTTCTCATTACTAACAAAGGAGTAACACAATCTGTGCACTTTTTGGAGTTGCCCTATATTTTTGAAGTTGCCCTCAACTTGAACAATTTGCATATTTGGAATGAGACTAAATGCGATACTGGGGGTGAAGCACCACAACATGCAGCATGGTTTCCTGGAATGGATTGTGATCTACACAAGGACTCAAAATCTGTGATTTCATTGATACTATGATCCCAGTCCCCGTGATGCTGGACTGCTGGAAAAGGACTCTTCAGGGAGCATATCTCATAACTCCTTAGACTATTGCAAACTTACCTACCTCTGAGCTCCCTTCCAATGAAGGGATTATATAAATTATATAAATTATATAAAACCTGAGCTTGCACATTAAATTCTGCTGGGAATGCTGTTATCAGGAGAATTTGGGCTGTGCCTATCCTGAAAAGAACTGTCAGCCTGACTAAACAGAGAATCCAGTCTGTAATCTGTAAGTGCATCTACAGCACCCGGCCAAAGACCACAAAATTTGAATGACAGGATATTTTTGTGCATAGGCAGGATGAAAGACTTCAGACGACACTTAAATGAGTACATGGCCAAATTCTGCTGTGAAACAAAGACATCAGCAGTTCCACACTAAAAAGGTTCTTCCAGAGAAATCTTTTGAGTGTATGTATGTTACATAAATGTATTATATATATATATATATTTGGGGGGGGAGGAGCATATATTTATATATTCATTGGACTAAGTGACATATCTAGAAACACCAAGATGCGTGAGAGACACTCCAGAAAAGATCAGACAGTGTTTTTAAAGTCCCCAGTCTGAAAGAAATCCAGTCAGGTATCTAAATAACTCAGAAAATCTGGTTTCTAAACACTCAAAAATAAGTGTCAAAACTAGTGGAAAGTCGTTAAAAATTCATACTGCTGCACCATTCAACCATCCAACAAAAAAGCAGAAACACTCCTTAAGGCAAATGCAAAGGTATTGCAAGTTTAACATCAGACTGTTAACCACTTTCTCACAAATCCTTATCAGAAGCATATTTACACAGACCTTTCTGAAATTTAAAAAAGCAGCACAAACATTTCTTATACAAAAACAAATTCATGGTACCAAATTATTTCCTTACTTTTGGGAGGGAAGCTCTTGACCCTGAGCTTTGCGTGGTCATTGTCAAAACTGTAGTGATACCCAGTGCAACTCTGGCAGGAGCAGCATCCATGTTGATCCAGAAAGAAACCCAGGATAAAATGACAATCAGCAGGCTAGGAATGTACATCTGGATTAAATAGTATCCCATCTGACGCTCCAAATGAAACTTGACTTCAATGCATGTAAACTTTCCTAGAACATGAAATTACTTTCATAAATGCTTTTTGCACATTTTTATCTTTTTTTCTGAACATAAGTTAGATGTGTGGCCTGTTTCCTAACCTAATACTGTAAGCAGATCTCATACACAAACACTAGACAACCACTTGTTGCATGCTAGCTTGAGGGAAGCATGGGACCATTGAAGTAGATTGTGCCCACTTCTTCATATTAACTGAGAAAATTAATATTAGCACAATTGTTTCACCTCCAGAAAATATAACACAATGTTTCTTTTCTCAAAATTTCTCAAAAAATGAGCTTTTACTTTAGTCAGATATAATGTTAAGTGTTAAAAGGGGACAGCATTTTGGTCTTTTAGTGACATGAGATTAAGAAATCGTGTTTGAACAGACAAATTGTAAACTGCTGCTCTTACAGTGCTATGATAGATCACACTCCTTCTCATTCTGTTCATGTCATTTGCCTATGTCTGTGCATTAAGTCGCACAGCAGAATCAACTCAAAATCTACTTTGAATTTTGCTAACAGTCTGACTCCAGGAAACCTAAGGCAGCCTCTCGTAGGAGGTGAGTGATTCTTCAAACGAGCGATAGCTGCTGCACAGCAGTCCTGGAGGACAGAAATTTGGGGTTGCCTGGCAGTGGAGCTAGCTGTGCAGCAGGAGATGCAGAGTCCTGGGCTGCATCAGCTCGCCAGCTGCTGATGCACTCACTCACTCTGGGCTGCTCTCAAAATCACTCTGCGTTAGGCACTGCGAGGGCTCTCACTCCAGGCAGACTGCGGGAAAGCCTCTCGTTCCTGAAGTGTCATGCTAATGTTTCAAAGGATGCCTTTTGTGTTGGTTGGGAAAATGCAGGAAGATGCATTGTTCCTCGTTCACGCTTTCAGGGGAAATGAGATTGTTTGCTCCTTTTTGTGATGTCCCTGTGTTTTTCTGGTTGTCTACAATGCTGAATGGTGAGTGCAAGAGTTGGCACAAAGGGGAGTGCAGAGACTGTTTGACAAAGGAAGGAGTGGAGACTGAATAATATCCTCTGGCAGCACAGAAATTCTAAAATGAGTGAGCTGTGACTCAGGAAGATGCTCAGGCCTGGGCAGGGACTGTTCCTGCCCAGTCTGCTCACACCAAAGGGGACTGGGGAGGGCGGTGGTGGCCACGAGTGGCAGCAGTGGCACGAGGAGCACAATCTGTCAAAGACTCTCTCCAGACTCCTGCGGCACAGCCTGGACAGTGAGTTTAGGAAAAGGCTGAGTAATGAGTTTTATCCACATTTTAATTCCACACCAAGCCTGAAGGAGCAAACTACAGAGAGAACAGCAGTGGGGGTGCCAGTCACAAAGTTTTCCTTCCTTGGCACTTTGGGTTCAAAAATGAGAAGCTGTATTTATAAAAATTAAAACCAAAAATTTTCTTTTCGTGAGAAATAAATGTGACTTTATATTTTGGCAGAGGCAGAATCTCTCACATTGTATCATTTCATAGAGTGAAACAAATGTATTTGATACAACTAGATCAGCTCTTATGCTAAAATGATGAAAAAGCTATTTTAGATGAGAGGGATTACATTTAATCCCAGGAAGCACCCAGAAAACTGTTGTCTAAATGCTGTCCTTATTAAATAAACTCCAGGCAGCTAAATCAAAATTTTAACAGTTTCCTCTTCTCTGTAAAGCTAAAGATAGAAAACACAGCATTATAAACTCCTGAACAGCAAATGAAAGAAAAAACTTTAGAGTATTAAGCAAACATTTAATTTCCCAACATTCTACATCTGTACACTATTCAGATCAGCAATGAAAACATTGTCTTTTCACAAGCTACATCTCATAAATTAGACTACACATAAAAGCTGGGGAAAATTTGATATTTTTCCTCACTCGCTATTAGATATGCTGGAGAAAAAAACTAGTTTCAGAAAAATTAGTATTTTAAAGGTGATGAATCAATATTTAATAAAAGAGTTAGTTTGTTACAAAAAGTTTCATTTCAAGGATATCAAAATGATTCAATTTTTTAATCAATTTTTAATAAGTTAAATACTTTAATGATTTTAAGGATAGTAGAACACTTCAATGAAATTAAAGAAAATTTGGAAATTAAATCTTTCCAAAAAATAACGGGGAGAAAATGTCTTTCTAAAAAATAAGTGTAGCTGAATCAAATTTTAATTTCAATTTTTTTTTCATTTTACCCATATTTTCCCTTTACAAATTGACAATAGATACCATTGGAGCAACTGACAGAAAAAACCAGAATAATGCTCACCAGTGTTGTAATGCTTTGTGCAATAACCAAGTTCTTTATCTTCTTTCAAAATAAACTGTGGCAAGGTTAAGCCCTCTGCAACTTGCACAGGTCCATCACTTAGCCACTCAAATATCAGATCATTCATGGTGTAGCCAACTGCAATAAAGAAATCAGAATTTATTAGATAGCAGCTGACCAGAAAACAGCAAATGCTCTTATGTCTGAGAAGCATGTCTTTCATTGCAATACATGTTATCACAGTTATATTTTCAAATTTTTGATTAACAACAGCACAGTTCCTGTTAGTTGCTGGTTGCTATACCTACACTATTACTCTATTAAAAGCAAGAGGTAAACACTGTTGTATTCTGAAATACTGCCCTGGTTTTGGGGCAAAGTAATTTTGTTGGCCCAAACCAGTCTCAGATTCTCTGGGCACAAAGGCAGGTGGCAGCCCACAGTTCATAGCCCTAGAGCTAAATCCTTTCTCCCCTCATCAAAAAACCCCAGAATGGTTTGGTACTTCCTGAATATTGGGAACTATCACTGGCCCCTGCCACGGTCTGAGCCAGCCCTGGGTTTGCCTGATTGTTTCCTGCTCAGGCTGAAGCAGTGCTGCACAGCCTGGAGGTGTGTGCTGCTACCCCAGGTCATGCCCTGCCTGTGTTTAGCACACCAGCTCAAGTGTCACTCACAGGACCTCTGCTTTATCAGGGACAGCGCTTCCATTTTTCAAAAGTGAGCCTAACTCAACTGGACCCAGCGAATCCCTGGCCATGTACTCATAGTTCTTACTTTCCTGATATTTAATAGTTGGTCCCACACAGCACTGCTGTATTTACCCCTGGAAGTGATGCAGCTCTGATGGGTAAGGTGATGTGACCCAGGGGAGAAGAAGATAAGGGAGCAGGAACATCACAGAAACACAGGGCCTGCACATTATGGTGACAAATGGTTAAAGCACTGTTCCTCCATTATTTTCCCTTACAAAATAGGAATATTGAGTCTCGCCACATAAATGTGGCAATGTAGATGCTATCTAGTCACTGAATGTTAGGGTAAAATCTTGTTATTTGATAGATAAAGCAACTGGGCACTCACAGCTCTCTAGCTGCATTGTACATGTCTGTACATCCATAGGAAAATTCTTCAGGTCCATGGGACAGGACAAGGTTAAGGTAAGCCTAAAATTAGAGGAGGAAAAACATGTTAGACATGTACAGGTTTTATCTAAAGCCCCCTACTTAGAGTTCAAAGGATCAAGACCAAATCTTAACACCTCAAAAGGTTGGGCTCATCTCCCCTTTGAGCTTTTAAGCACATAAGAGCTGTGGAGACAAAGTGTGAGCGAACCTGGCACTCGCAGCCTGCGCTGGCTGAGCAGAACCCAGGCAGAGAAATCAACATCAGGACAACAAGACATGCACTCCACTAATGCACCAGTGAATTTTTTATGTACAATACTGAACCAAATAATCTAAAAGCTGAAATGCCTGGTCATGGGACACATGTTTTTAAGTTTTATTTTGGAAATGCAAAAAAGGGAAACAACAACCATGGGGTTTTTTTAACAGAGTGCTTTTGTTCTGTTGGAACAATAAGTCCCATTTCCAAGCCTTCATTCTTACTGCTTAGCCACTAAAAGAAGGAAAAACATCATACAGTAAAAGCTAGAATCACATTGCATTAAAGGAATACAGATAAAGTAAGCCTAAAGGAACATAATCATACAAAATATATTTCTCTTTTAATTTTTCAGTTGTTATTGTCCCAGATAAAGCATAACTTTACTTAAATGGGAATACTTTTTATGTTTCTTTCTTTCTTCTTCTTCTTTTTTTTTTTTTTAGTTGATTTTACCTTTTAACATTTGATTGAAATCTATCTCAAGACTGTCTCTTCCATTTTATTTATTTTCTTTTTTTGTGTGAGGAGAAGAAACCATTTTTAGCTAACTGGGGTATTGGGATGGCATAATTACAAACAACTAGCTGCTTTGAGAAAGAGTGCAATTGTTAGGATTTTGTTTTAAATCATATTCAAAAAGTACATTTTTATTTCAGATTACATTCAGCACAAAAAATCCACTTTGAAACAAAGAAAGCAAAAAACCCCACAAACCTCTGTGCCCATTTATTATGATGGATAATAACAAGATTGTCTGATTTGAAGTGACCCTGAAACATTAAGATAGTACAACGAGAATAATTTTTTAATTATATCAGTGGACCCATAGGTAGCTCTTTAAAAGTATAACCTTGAAACTATGTTGTCCCACAGACATATATGATCTCTACAGAGAAATACTTGACAAAGTTCTGTCTCCCATGGTGATTTTATGGTTCTTACCACATAGAACCGATTCAAGGTCTTTCAGTCTATTTCTTCCCCATGTGAAGTTTTGGGGACCACCTGACTGGGGCTTCTAGCCATAAAATCACTATGACAAAAAGATGATATTTAGGTAACTGAGATCAAAATGGTCTCAGACAGATCCAAGATCACATTCAACATCACTACTGTTGCCTACATTTGGGCTACCTAGAAAAAGCCACACTATTTTCATCTTGACACAGTCTTCAGTGAACAAGATGATAATATGAGGAAATTAGAGATCACTTTTATGTGGCAGTGAGATAAAGAAAAATTCCCAGTATTCTTCTCAACATCACCATAGGAAGTAAAGCCACATTTAACCTTTGGGACTCAACAGCAGAAATATTAAAAAAATAAAACAGTCATCTAGACAGAAATGTTTATCTAGTAGATATTTAAGTGTCATTGAAAATTTGTCCTTTCCTCATTTTAATATTTTCAGTCCTTGAAAATGTTAACTAGTCTCATTTTTACTAGGTAATTTCCTGCATTGAAGATTGACCTAATTAAGTTGTTAATCCCCAGCATAAACAAAACACTGCCTCTACCTCTTTTCCGAAACATTACTATATCAAACTCCCTTCCTTCTTTTCAGTCATCTTCTATGTACGGCTTAGATGTTTTAAGTTCTTTTCAAACGTGCCTTTATGCAAAGGCAGCCTTTGTAAATATTTGTATTTGCATTCATTGAAGTAGGCATGGGCTATCCACCCCTTGGATTTTACTGACTGTCAGGTGTGGACTGCACACTAACTTTGTTTCCTTTCTCCTCCATGCCTTTCTACTCCCCAAAAATTCAAGTAATCTGGGGGTTTGACTACATACATGGTCAGGAAGGTCTCTTGCTCTTTTAATATCAAATCTATGAGAAAGCAAATACACCCAGTTGCAGCTTTCAAGGCTCACAATAATCTATCTCCATTGATATGAGATAGATACATCAACTTTTTTTTCCTGGACATGAGGTGAGAAAATTATGTAGGCTCATTTTGTAGGTCCACACAAAGCCTAATGTCCTACTTTCTCTTCCTAATCATTTTTGTCTTTCACAAAAACTAAATTATTCGCCTCACCCTGAAAAATGAAAAATCATTTCTATTCACTGTATTGATGAGGCTAGGTCAAGACATCACGCCCTTATAGTTTCACCTCTACCTGTTTTTCACCTAAGCTCAGTAGCCATTCGTAATTAACACCTTTGCCTCTAATCCCTTTTACCAGGAGTAATGCAAGTGTTGAAACAAATGGTTATAGCCTGGTTTCATCCACAGATCCACTGTTTTTCAACAAGATCACTACATGCTAAATGCTCAGCAGCTGGAATTTGGAATAGATCCACCAAAGTCCATGGTGGTGGGTCAATTTATACCAGCTGACTCTTTTTCAGTAAAAATATGAGCCTGCAAATGTTTCCAAACCCTGGTGCCATGTCACTGCTTGTATATTTACATTAGTAAGCACACGGGGCCATAAATGCAAGGTGTTAGGTAGATATAGCTACCCACATTGGTGATAATAACAGTGTCATTGACAGAAAATATTGCAGCAAAATGAATGCCTCACACTTGGCAAATTCAAGAAGGGCCCCTGGAGGTTTGGAGCAAAGAGCAAATTTAATGGGGAATTACACTGATGAATACTTTAATCGTTAATAAAACAGAACAAACTGCTATAGAACAATTATTTTATTTTTCAGGCACCCCGCCACCAAGGCATTTGAGATGCATAAACAACAGACTTGGTGGTGGAGAACCATAAAACACTGATGGGAAGTGTTTTGTGAACCATCTGTAAAACCAAAAAGAGAAGGAGCTGACCAAGGACTTGATTTTTTCTTCAGTTCCCTGAGCCCCCTGCACCCCACGCCAGCCAGACCCAGGTGGCACAGCTGGCTCACGGAAAGCTCTGGGGCTGGGCACGTTATGTTTTCCAGCTGAGCAGAGAGGGCTCATGAGGGAGCAGGAGAGAGTCACGTCTCCAGTGCCTCGGCACACCAGGCACCGTGCCAGGGACAGCAAGCTGCCTCAGAGGAGAGGAAAAGCTGCTCTCTTCTTTCCCTCCCTACTCCCTCACCCACCCCACGGCCAAGAACCAAACCTTGGAATAATGCAAATAAGAGTATGAACTGAACAAAATACAGAATCAGAGCCAGAAAACAAAGAATGAACAATTAGCTGCCACTGTGACAAAAATAATAAATCAATCAATCAATATTACTGAGCAGCACTGTAGCAGAGACAGGGCTGTAATCCAAATATTCCAGGGCAGCATTATTTGTCTGACGTTTTGGACCCTCTTCCTGAGGATTCCCTCAAACACCACGCAGGTCCTTCTGAGCAGCATCTGCTGGCACCATAAAAGCCTTCAAAGTGCAGCAGGCACTGCTGGGACTTCTCCACTCAGCATCTCATTCAAACTCCCCTCTTTCATCACCTGGTTTCACCATAAAGTCCTGAGATATCACTAAGACTTGGGCTGTGGGTCTGTCTCTCTTCCCAGCCCTGCTCAAAATCTTTAATTTCTGGTCACCCCAGGAACCCCCTCAGAGCATCACTCAGAGGTCTGCATTCCCCAATTTCCACAGGCAGGAAGGCAAAGTCCTTCAGGCTGAGGCCTTGTTTGTCACAGAAGTCACAATAAGGCATCCCATGGGAAAAAATAAATAGCCTAACAACATGTTGCTCATCAGAAACCCTCATGCTGGTTACCTTTCACACCCGAACACATTTTGCAATGCCAGTGTTTTCTCCTGGTGTGAGCAGCCATGGCCCCAGATGGGCCAGCAGCAGAACTCAGCACAGGCACTGCTGCTGCCCTGGATGCAGCTGCTGCATCAGCCATTCCCTCTGAGCAAAGGGCACAGAGGGGTGACACATGTGTGCAGCCAAAGGGACTCAGAACGATTTTGTGCAGTGCAACCAAATCCTGAGCTCAGTAGTGGGGCTGAGGTGCTGTTCCCTGATCATCCTTTGACCACTCCTGCCTTTATCTTGTTCTTTTTCCAAGCTGGAGACGTTTTCGCCACGTCCTCCCATGCCTGCCCGTCTACCCTACATCTCTCCCAGGGCCACCTACATGACACACAGCACACACTTCTTCCTTTTCCTCCTGCTCTGTCCTCACATCCTTTTCCCCTCCTTTTCCTGTTGACCAGTTCCTGTCAAATGCCACTTACATCTGGCGTCAGAGTATGAACTCTTGAGGCCAGTCTCCCTTTGACAATTAACCCCTAAAGCAGCACCATCAGTAGAGGGTAAGGATCTCAAATAAGAGAAAGAAAAAGAAAAAAAATCAATAGGAATAAAATGTTTGTAAACAGATTATTTCCAAGATGATTTCAAATCTTATTCTTTCACTTGAGGGGTTTGATTGGTGGAGCTTCTGGGCGTCACACAACTTCTCTGATAATCTCATAATGCTACAAAAACACTTCAGAGTACCACACAGACAGACTGCTTGTGAATGGTCTGCAACACGAATCTGAAGTAATGAACTGCTAATATTCTGTTCAACACTAAGGGAATTAGGTTTACATGTTACATAATCCAAGACTTTTTTTTTAAAAGAGAATATGTAACTTTAACTGAGATTTGATGTGTTGCCTTGTCTGCAGACACCACTGTATTCTAACTGACTCCTTTACAAGCAGCTACCACTCCTTAGCCTGATGTGTTGCAAGACACCCAGAACTTCCCTTGATCTCAGTGACATCTCATTCCAGAGGAGGACGTTGGTTCTACAAGAGAAAGGCCCTAGGGGTCATAACACGTGGTATATGACAGGGGAGCATCCTTTTCATTAGTTATTCTGCAAGAAGGGTTGGTTGTGAGTGGGCTACAGCACAACAGCCTCCTCACAGAGCTTTTTCTTATGATAAATAAGTAGGATCAGTCCTATTACGTATAGAAATACTGTTGGGAATTGAAATAGTTCTGTAGATAAGGGTACAAATCCCCTTCAATCTCCAAAAAAGAACCATGATTATCTCCTCACTAGCATGAAAAGCAACAAATGCCTCACCATGAGTAGGCATGGTGTAAAAAATAACATTTTGTTTCTATTCTTATCCCTTCATTATTTCACGCTACGCCCATCTGCACCTCAGCTGCTGGGACAGGAGATTTCACAATCTAGGATTTTATGCTGCAAATACCAGAACATAAATAGCACATGCATGATCACTGGTAGCACTGCCTATGTGCCATTTTTATCTAAAGACTAATACCTGTGCAAAGCCCTCAGTGTTGGATTTAGTGGGACAAGTGGGATTTCTTTTTTCCAGCATTGTTAAATCTAAAGATGCTACTGTAAATTGCAAGGTTTCTGGTATTTTTCTTAAAGCCCCAATAGGACAATAAAGTTAAAGCTATTTTAGTGATACATTTTTTCTTTGAAAGGTTAAACTCCTGATCCTTGTAGCTGCTGAAATAACATTAAAATATTACCTAAGCACAAGCAGACAAAGTTCCCTATTAAAGTGGCAGGGGAGATGAAGTTGCACAGCAACCATGACAGCATCGCATGACACGGGAGCAAATGGCATTCAGGCTAGTGACACTGAAACAGGGAGGAGAATCTAAAATCTCTTTATATTCCTCCCAGCCCCCTCCCTTGGGTGCCTGAAAGAAGGGCACACACACTATTCACATATCAGAAGGCAAAAAAATAAAAGTTCCCAGTGGCATTCTTCTTTTAAATGTCTTTTCATTTTGTAGTCCATCTCATTATTTTTTTCAGGGACCTGACTCATCATTTTGAATGTCAATCCTGGTAATTTTCACAGTCTACAGGCTTTGTCCTGTTAAATGGAACAGTCAAACTGATTGCTTTTTCCCCTTATTTTTGAGGAGACCAGGATTTCCTCTCTACTATTTGTCATGTTCTGGCAGCTTCATTTCTGTCAGGTGGGACTGGGCTGAAGTCAAGCTTAGAGGAGATGTGGAACCTTCTCTGCTATGGCCAAATGCGAGTTATAGGCCGGAGTTTCACGTACTGCTGTTTCTGAGCATGTTCTCACTCCCTCCAGTGCTTTGCTTTGCTTCATGTGCTGCTTAACAACACAGGAGCTGGCACAGAGCAGGGTGGTGGATTTCTCATTACAGCCATCCCACTTCTCATTGTAATGCAATCACTGTCTGCAGATACACAATGCCAGCACATGAGCTGCCAGCAAATGATTTTCCAATTATTGCTCAAACAAATCTGTGAAATTAAATTCAAGTGTGATTGTATGTAACAGTCAAATTCTATAACCACCTGTTTCCTTTCCATGAGGAACAGTATTTCACCTTTTTTCTCCATCATTTTCTATCTTAGTTTTCCTGCAGCGTGTTTGGTATGGTGTTGCTTTCCTCCTGGCATGATGACATCTCTGTTCTAAGCCATATATTGCAATCCAATTGGCAAAAGACCTTTTTTCCTGGGACCATGTTCTAGGAAAACATGCCTTTTTGTACCATTTAGGAAGGGTTTCTTCACCTACATCATATTACACCTAACCTTTAACTGCTCCAGTGCAAGTTCAATGGGTAAATGAAGTGATTGATCACCAGCAATCAAGGACAGGCATTGCCGACAGCCATAAAGAGAGCGGGCGCACAGGCATATATTGGCTGTGCAACCATCCTGTTGGCACAGATATCCAGAAGTAGCCACCTGCCAATTTGTTTTTTTTGATCTGCCAGCCAGGATCAACTTCACGTGTACAAATTGGTCCCCAGCAGCATTCCTCCCTTTCTGACTTAGAACAAAGGCTTCATTTTTTAATTGAGACACAGGAATATGGGGCTATAGAAGTGACAGCTCAGGCCATCAAATCTGATCATCTGCCATCACCCAGAGTCACATCATCTCCACCCTTTCAAAAATGATCAAAGTTCATTTCATGGCATCTAGTGTGTGTGTGTGTCCCCATTTTTGTAGGAATATTGTTCCAGGAATTCAAGGAGTATATGGCTGTAAACTTTATAACTTCCTCTGTGAGGTTACTTATGACTAGTTCAGAGCCATTTGCTCTCCTGGCAGCATTGTTCTTCAGTCTGAGTGGCTCTCCTCTTGTGTTTGTATTTACCTCCAGGGCTCTCGTGTCTCATCTGGGGATGCGCATGGCATTAGAGGAAGAAGTGAGGCAGTACACGCTCAGATATAATGCCCATATCCCTACTTTGCTTTAAATGCTTTATGAAGTGAAAAAGCAACTAATTTTGTGTCATTAAAATGCAAATTATTCTTTTCTTGAGCAGTATAATCAATGTGGTTTTCACAATAGCTATGTTAGTTGCATAACAAAGTATCCACATTAGGCTTTATTATTTATTTAGTAGATTTTATTATTTGTTATGCAAAGCAAGTACTTTAGATACAACAGGAAAGTAAGGGTATTGGAAACCTGGGGCTAGATCCTCAGACTGAATTTGTAGATTGGGAGGGAATGAGAAAGAAGGGAGTGGGCGACACAGTTAAGAGAGTACCAGAAAACAACCCCAAAGGATGAGAAGAACCTGAGTTCATTTCTTTATAAGGCCCCAAAAGGAAGGAGACTGGGGGTGGAAGGAGAGGCAAGAGGAAGGGCAAAAGGGAAAGGAAAAGGAAAAAGAAGGGTGAAAAACAGACAGCTAGTGGTGATTCAAGGACGTTGGGTTCAGCCGTAATGAGAACGGCTGCTTGTCCCACAAAAGGCTGCAATTCTTTAGCTTCAGAAACTGTTGTTATTGTAATAATGCTTACAGGAAGACAAATTTGTCAAATTCACTGGATTCACAGAGTATACAGCCATAATTTGGGAAGTCTCCATGTCCCAGCAACATTGTGCAGCATAATAAAGTTTAGTGATTGTAGCTCTATAAGGCCTCAGCCTACAATACATGTTCGCTTTCAGACACCAAAATATTTTAGATGTTCTCTATTTGAGTTATCATTTCTACATTGATTATTCTTCAATGTTTTGGTTTGGTTTAAATGTAGAAAAATTAGTTTGAGGTATATGAAGACATTTTATGCTTTTGGAAAGTCAGGGCAGTTAGAATGGCCTAGTGTACAGTTTTGCCAATGCAAGAATGAAATAATTTTCAGTCAAAATGTCCCTGTGCTTTTTGGCATTCACTTCCAAGGGAAAATCACCACGTTGTCAATACCAGTGTTATTCTGATAGGACCTGAGGTAACAGATACGTTTGTGTGAGGTGGGAGTATAATAAGTCAACACAGATGTCAATCATGATAAACGTCTCCCTGCTCTCATCTCTGCCAATCTGTCACATGGAAAGACAATGCTGCTAGTGAAGTCCAAATCCTCTTAAATCCCAACACTGGATTGTAAAATAAAATTGAAGTCATCAAATTAAAGCACAGAATGCACACAGAGCTGTAGAACATAAAATTTTCTACCACTCTGCTAGGCTAGACTGTGCTGTGACATGGGTGATTTACACACAGTGGGTATAAGTGGATCCTCAATATCATTTAGCTGATAAAGTCTGTATCCCAAAATTGTGTTAGAAAACCTACACCAGACTTCACTGTAACATGGCAACATATTCTAATAGTAGCCATGAAAAAATTCAAGACCATATTTTATTTAAAAGCAATATATTTCAGCAGGATGGTGAACTTTTTGCCATAAGCAGTCTCTTGCTGTGGGACCAGTAGTGCTAACCATGTATTTCCTTAATCTGCTTTTCTTTCCTGTAGGGCAAAGAACATGAGTACAGTGGAGACTACCAGACACAGAAGTTTCCCCCAGAAAACCTGGATTATTAAAGCGCTGTGGATTACTTCTGATGTTTTGTACGAAGGACATGGCAGTCATAACTCCTGATCTAACACCGAGTGGTGTGTGGGGTCGTGGGGGTGCAGGAGGGAGCTGACTCCGTGCTCTGTCCCTCAGCACGATGGCCACGCGAGGAAGAGCTGATTTTGGAATCTCCAGAGTAAGGCAGCTGGCGTGGGAGGCGGCATTGCAAATAGATGTGCTGTTCTCCCAGGTACTTCTCTCACCTTGCATAAGCAGGTGAGGGCTTTGGGATGTACGAATTCCCTGTCAGATGCTCACTGTGGAATGGAGGGGCTGGGAACCATTCCCAGAACAGCCACACAAACAGAGCAATCCAACAGCTTGAGCCTTCTCTCTTTCTTAGTGCCCTACAGCGCAGAAGTGCTTTCTAGCAGACACTCTGCCCTCATCCATAGTAACATTTACAATTAAAACTAGGTCAAGAGTTGAAACCACAAGGAAATAATTGCCTACAGAGCTAACAATTCTGGCACTGGGAAGACAACGGAAGGCAGAAAAACAGATCTTTTGAAAGACTTGAAGAAATTTCTTCCTAGGTAATCAAATGCTGTTTGAACAGGAATGGCAAAAATAGGGGAAGAAATGTAATTTCTGAATTTGCACAGATCTCCTCCGTAGAATTCCAAGTGGCTCTCTTGTCAAATTATGCAACACATTCTAAAATCTTCTCATATTTAAAAGATATGTAGTAATCTGCTTTGTAACTATTTCTAGCTAAATGCCCTGGCACTACAATTTAGAGCAAAGCTCAACTGAGACTGTTTTCTCGAGCAGCAAGTTTAAAAAAAAAAAAAATATATATATATATATATATCTGTAGTTACAATGCTTTTACTTTCCTGACCAATATATTCTAGATTCAATATTACGGATCAATATTAGAGTTGAATTATATCACCTTCTGAATCAATCTCATATGGCTGAAATGCACTGAAAATATTAAAAAGAGAAGGAGGTAATTAATGCAGAAAAAAAAGCACAAACCTTAAATAAAACCACTTTCTATCACTTTGCTAAAATAAGCTTTTAGGCAGATGCTAATATTGTGAGCTGGCTGGCAGCCTGAAATGAGTTTGTGGGAATCAGGTAGAACAAATGGGTGGCTCAGGGAGAATGTAAAGCCTCCTGTGAGTTTATTTAGCATTGCCCTGATGTCCCACGTGTCCTCAGTGGGCCAGAGAAGAAACAGTCCCTGTCCCCGGAACATAAGGCCCATGCAGTGGGGTGTGCAATGCAAAATGCAGGTGTCACAGAATGTGAGTGCCCAGAACAGATTCTTGGTACCATCACACAGTGCTGCTACGCTTTCCGAGTGCATAACCTGCTCCAAAATCCAATCCATGCAGGGATCACTCAAGGGTTGGGAGCAGATGAGTCACAAGCAACAAGGGGGTTACATTGTGTAGGCTCTGATTTGAACTCTTATTGGTTTTTTCAGGATACAATATAAACACAAACTAATTTATTGCACTCTGCTATTACAAACCTTTCTTGCTGACGGCTCTCTACAGAGTGCTATAAAATTAAAGTTATAGCTATTTAGCAGTTTTTCAACTGTTATATATGAGTGGAACTGAGGATGATCTTGACTAAAGTGAAGTTGCTTGCTGAATATAACTTTGCTGTAATTGCAGACTTCTCAAAATACATGTGCTTCTAAGAGCTGTTGCTACATCTCCAGTGGCAATAGCATATATTTGCAGTATTAAGTAGTTCTGGGTTCCCTCCACAAGGTTCCAGTTTTCCCTGCAGCACCCAAAGGTTTAGAGCAGTCGCCCATCTGGAGCCTGAGGCTCTATAGAGCAGGCTATCTGAGATCAAAACAGGTATCAAGGTAATCATCTGAGCATGCAGCAAACATCAGAAAATGGGGTTGGATTCCTAAACTCATGATTCAGAGGTGGGTACATCAACCATCAACAACTTTTTATTTTCTGTAACAACTCCCAGGGAATTAAATATAGTTGTAGGAATCTGAAAGCATGAGCATCATAATTATTATAAGGCAAACTATGACGGAAATCTACGCTGTGGCTCTTCTGTGCAGTGTTAGGCTTGATTCTTTGTCAAATTGTACTAAAGAAGGATGAAGAGCCTCATGCTTACCACAGGGTGAAATAATTCCCTTAGCCTAGTGCTGCAGTGGAGGTGACACATGGCCCAGACCCTCACTCACCCATTCGTGATTTATCTGAGCACTCATATCCTACACCAAAAGTCTCATTTTAGTAAAACATGTACCATGAGCTGTTCTTCCAGCTGACCTTGCAAATTCTGTTCAGAAAGGGCAGGTTTGGTCTCTGAGAGCATATGACAGCAAAAGCCAGTTCAGCCTCCTGCATGTTAAATTTTCATGGTTTTGGTGCAGTACAATAGGGAAGAGGAATACCACTGCCATATGATACACACACCTTGCTTCTTGCCCATTGGCAAGAGCACCAGGAGCACTTCTAAACTCACTTATGCAAAGAACAGTTTGTATTTATGCAAGATTAATTTGATCTTGATTTTATTAAGTTTGGAAATACAACAAAACAGCCCACCTGCTACATCCCAGACACATTTGTGAAGCGCTGCATGCACTTAAAATACATTAAATGCTATATGTTAAATATCACAATGACAGGCAAACTGCTATGGGTGCAGTAGTGAACATTCACAATGGACTGAAACCAATCACTAAAATATTCTTGTTTATTTCTGCATTGCACAAGCGGCTGACATCAAACAGAAATCTACCCCAGTATCTAGAGAATAAAGACAAGTTTTTCTAATTGCTCCTGATTGTAAATTTCCATACTCCGGAAAGTTTTCCTTGCTGTAAAGTGTTAAAAAATTATATGCTATGTTAGAGGTGTGGGGTAAGCCTGTGTTACTGCTGTGCAATACAAATGAGAAACGATGAGCTTTGCCCAAGTGCTCTCTTGGAATACTGCTTACTCTGCTTCAAATTAATTTGCATTTAGGTGTGGGAATTTTACAAATGTGATATGGCAGCTCAAAATATCACTTTTTCCCCATGAGCAAATGTCAGGAAAACTATCCATCTGCATTCAGAGCAGCACCCAACTGCACTGTTTCCTCCAATAAGATGGTGTCTGATGTCATTCAAACAAACAGATGCATTCATTTCTTTCTCAGGGTGAAACAGGAAATATCTGTAAGTGACAGCATATTTATCACTGTGCTAGTGCTGGTACCATCCGTGTATCCTATTATTTCTCTGAAACTGTTCAGGTACAGCAAGTTGAAACCCTGCTCAGTAACCATTTGCTTTTCACCTCGCTTCATCTGTCCAAATATTACTGGGCTCTTATCAAGGAATTTCCACAAGAATTATGTAAGTGGATGAAGTTATGTGCTAATATTTATTTATTTAATATCCTAACGAACACAGCTGGATCAACAGTAATTCCTTAATGAAAATGGAGTCGAAACCAGAATGCTCCTTCAGAAACAATTGCCTTCTAAACTAATCTCCTTTACAGATGAGCAAATTCACTAAACAACCTGTTAAACAAATACTATCGTGTTTACTTTCCACAGTGCAAGAAAGGCAAAAGCAAGAAGCATCCCCAGGAAGAAAAAAACCCCAGTAATTACTTCATTTTAAACAATCCTAAGAGCAATAATAGAGTGTTTTGCATCTTTGGTTACCTCTATTAAGCAATTAATTGTTCACAGTAAGCTGAATGTCAAATGCATACTGCAGGTTGTTTGCTGCTGTTTATGCCTGTGGAATGCAATTTTGTTTTTCTGCGTATGTCCCATTTCATCAAGTCATAGCAAATCATATTTTGTCAGTGTTTATTAATTCAGCTAAATCTAGTCACATGACACACACTTCAGTGCACTTAGTATTAACAACAAATGTTTTCCATAGTTTCAGTTTTTTAAAAGGTGACTAGATACATCCCATTACCCAGTGACTTGTATTTCAAATTTTTTGCATTTCAAGCATGTTTTTACTTAAATTGTTGAGCAGTCATTTAAATAAATATTCCCCTTTACTTTTAAATTGCAGCCCACAGACTACTGAAGAGATGTTTTCCTCTTTGTAAGAGAAGTGACTCGAGCTAACAATAATGAGAATTACTGAGGCACACCGTTAAAGTTGTAGACAGCCTCAAGTTTACAAGACCAAATAGTACCGCTGTGCCACTTAGAGACTACTTTGCAAAAAGTAAAATGTTAGCAAAGAAACATAGGCAAATTTTCCTTCTACCTGGCTATGGCTAAGTCTCATTTCAGTTGTACACATGGGACAACAAAAAATTAAACATGTACATTGCATCCAGAAAAACAGGGAGGGAAAGAAAGAGGTGAAGGGAAAAAATAAAATTAATTGGTTTACCTGATACTGTACAACACTTTTCCAGTTTTAGAAATCCTCAGCAACTTGTTGTCTGTTGTGACATCATGGAAATTTGCTCCCTTCTCATTGGCAAAGAATAAATCTGGCTTCCAAATAGAATCCAACATAGAGGGATCCAAATCCAGGGAATCATCGGGATATTCGCTGTAAGCCAGACGTGAGTCATTCCACTGCTGTCTCAAAAAAATGTTCACTCTGTAGTCCTACAGAAATGTCATGTAAAAAGGTTACTAAGCCACCAAAACTGGAAACTCACTTTAGCTTGCTTTATGTTGTTAGACTTACTGCAGTGCAGCATTACAGCAAACATTTGTGTTATCCTTTGAACATCGGAGCTGTCATTTGAAAATAAAGTTGTCAAAATGCTGTGTTGAACCAAACAAACACAACTGGTACATTTTCCAAATCAAAATTCCTTCAGTGATGAGAAAAATATTAACTGCAATCTCCACTATTAAATATAACCCTCTTTCAAATGCTGTGGATTAACTAAGAGATATTTGGAAATTCAAAAAGCATTGCAGCTAAATACATACAATTTCATTGAAGAGTCTATAAAATTTCCAATTTAAATAAATTTATTTCAATATGTAAGTCATTTATGTCTAATGCACTCATTAATAGTTTTTAATTCCAGTGAAGCCAAAATTATATAGAAGAAATTAAATCACCACTTCTTATTTGCTGCTTGTTTCCTTTTCCTATTTACTGTATGCTTTTCTGTGCATGTTCATTTACTCCTCCCAGTCTGAAACCCATTAAAATTGGCCTAATTGTTTCTTCTGCTTGGTGGTCTGCTAGTCACAACTGGGAAAGGCAGAAATTACTTAGAGTTGGTTCATTTAGAACCAACATTAACACTGTGTCAAGAACTGGTTATTAGAGAGAAGTGCAAAAAGAGCTTTCAGGTTCTAAACTCTCTGCAGGGAATGGAAAGAAGAAAATGTTTTCTCTCCTTATCCCAGATTTCCAAAGTCAGCAAATAAGATCTTCATCTCTCTGAGATTACTACTTTTAATTTGTTTGTGAGCATTCTCTTAGACATGCAGCTACTCTTCCTCTAAAAGAAAAATATTTAACAGTATTTGTATTGATTATATTATCTGAAGGATTGCTTTTTCAAATAATTCTGCTGGCAGTACAAAGCACTAACATTTAGAATTTGCTTTACTGTAGTGGCTGTGCATTAAAATGGCAGCACTGTGCTTTTGACTTGGAAAATGTATGAGCTGACCTGGGTTTTAGTCACATAACTGAACTGCATAGAAAAGAACTTATCACCCTTGAAATGTAGATAAATATTCTCACTCTGATCAGAGCTGCAGAAAGCAGCTTGCCCAATATGCAGACTCTGTGAACAAGCCCCTCTGAGCTTCAGCTTTCCACCCTTTGCTCAGTGGGGTGGCAGTGAGGTGTGCTGCTGCCCTGACAGAATGTTTCTGACATCCAAACTGATGCAGGTTTTGAACCCAATGGGCAGATGCTTTACAATCTCAGTAGGTGAATAACTTTTCTTTCGTTTTCATTTTCATTTTGCTCTTGGGTAGATGTGAGTCAAAACAGGAATGTTGACTAATCAGAGCAAAAGAGATCTGAGAGAGGTCTCAGGAACAGCACATTTATTGAAGATACTTACAAAAGCCTGTAGCTGTTTTTCTCAAGTCGTTGTACCTTTTACGACAGTGTTGTTTCAGACATTTAAATATCAAATAGCTACTTGCAGTTCGGAGCTTATAAAATGTCATCACATCTTGTGAGGATACACTGTCCACAGTCATACTATCACTTATTTTTTGGTCACAGAAACTGAGAATGACTTATATTTATAATGTGTCTTTAAGTAGACATGTGTCTTTAAGTAGACATGTGTCTCAGAGTTCATATGGGACAGCTTTAACTATAAATCCAGGAATGCAATGATTCTAATTGTGCAGAAAAGAAGGCAGAATAAAATTGCTACAGCTAGTTGTGAGACTGCCTTTAATTCTTCATTGTAATATGATATATAATGAAGTCTATGGAAAGCAGAGGGATTTTTTCCCCCACAACATAGAAATCATAAATAAGTCAAATCAGTAAATTGTATAGAAATATCTAAAAAAACATGCTTTTATGAACTTCAGTGGTTGGTGATTTAGATAATAAAAAACAGTCTGAAACATCTTTATTCATAGAAGAGCTTGCATATGATAATATATATTATACCAAAATCATAAATAGTGCCAATAAGATTACACTATATTTTTCAGTACGTCCCTTCATAAATATATCAGAGCCATCACACCAATCAGTTAGAAATGCTTTCCCTCTGCAAGGTTTGTTGTTAGAAGCAAAGCAGAACTGAAATCTTTGTTTACATCTGATACGCTTTGCATATATATGTCTAAATATTTTAATGAGAAATAAAAATGTAAATATAACATGCACGTCACAAGAACACCATTATTTTTTTCTCCTATGCTTGCAATAGAAGCAGTTGAGAGGGATCTGTGTTTACACAGTCAGACCTAATCATGTGCAGAATTTTGAATTTACTTTTCCTGTGCTATCACTGTAACTATGTTTTGAAGAAAAATTCTCTTGAGAATGGTAGAACAACATAGTTGAGGCAGACTACAGTGTGTATTTTGCAAGGTCCTGAGGGTAGAAGTGGGTGGACTGTAGTAATGCACTCCTACACAGCCATGAGTACACCTACTCTGCAAATTCTTTCTGACAGCACCACTGCTCTGAACAAGGAGTGTGGACCTGAAGATTCAATCTCCGCTGCAATACCAGTGTCAGCAATAGCTCAGGGCAACTCAGATAAACAGTTTTCCTCTGTTCTCAAGCCATAAGCTCACAGTAATACAAACATACTGAAAGAATATTTAATCTGATTAGATTTAGTAGCTTTATCTGAAGATTTAGGGACTTGATCCACAGATATACTTAGTTTGTAATATAGGAATATAGGTAGATATTGTCTTTCAGCAAATCCAAATCCAGATCCACTGCCCAGAGCAAAGCTCTGGATCCCTTTGGTCTCAGGCACTGCTGTGGCAGGGGGAGTGCAGGGGAGCCCCTGCCCTGTTCTGTGCTACTCTCTGTCTCTGAATCAGCTCTTGTCTTCAGTCTTAGCTTTCCTCCCATTGTGGGAGAGGGCAGTGATTGCCCAGGAGTTGACTTGGGAGTCTGAAACAATGTAGTTTGGCCTCCCATCAGTGGGAGGGGTTTGCCAAAAAGCCTGTCTCCCTCTCTGAATCCCAAATATGAAAGCTAACCCAGAAGTTGAGGTTTGATGACTTTTTCCAAGGCTGTGTAACAGAAAAAGCACTTGGCTACCTATGGACATAAGCACCCAAGGAATCTGCAATGGCTTCAGTTGGAGCCTTTTATGCAATTAAAAGTATACATGTAAACTAATTAGAAACAAATAAGCTAATTTGTAATTATGTTGGGTTTTTTTTTCTCTAGCTGGGAGATAGCATCATAAAATAAAGAAATGGCAATTTTTTTCTGCTAACATAAGTACTCAAAACACAACTGGAGTTCGATGCATTTGCCCTGACAGAGACCCTGCTGCATAGTGTCAGCCATTGATTACAAGGCATAATGACAATAACAATGTCCTCATAGTTAGTCATTTCTGTAATTAACAATTAGCTTGTCTATGTACAAACCACTCTTAACTTCTCCTACAACGGATAGCTAAAAAGTCCTGGTCATTAGGAACAGTGAACATCTGAATTCCTTGGGATGCTGCCCAGACTGATGTAGATTACTCATCTGTGATACTCAACTGCAGTCATGCTGTACAGTGAATTTTCTGCTGAATACTGCATGTGTGAATAGTTCCAAAAATAGATACAGAGTTTACTGGCACAACTGCTTTATCCAGTGAAGTTATTCAGGAACATCTTTTACTCCTTTTCAAGTTAGGGCTTAAATTAAAGACTAATAAATCAATGAAGAAAATTTTCAGCTATATCATCTTGACTCTGGGCTTTTTTTTTTTCTTTACTATTTTCATTTTGGTATAATATATATCATTCTAATAAGGAAGAAAAACATTTCTTTTACAGCAAAAATAATCTATTGGAAAACTGTCCCATATGTGCATTATAGAGCAGAAAGACACACATGCATTTTGTTTGTCTAGATCTTTGGGAATAAAACTCATGAAGAGTCTATGGAATTCATCCATCTGAATCACTATAAAATCCTTTCTTATTTCTTAATGAATGGTTTTAGCTTTTAGGAGAGTATGCTAGACATTGGATTTGTGCTGGTCTTTCACATAGGGAGGAACTTTATCTCATGCTGTGTGTCTTAATCAGACAACAGAAACTACTCCTGTTAATGTTACTGAGAACCTGGCTCACTGAATTTAGTAGGTCTGGGACTGTAATCGTGGTTGCCATGTTAATTTCTCCTCCTGAAAGCTTCTCTGAGGAAGTTTTCATCTCCCAAGTTTCCAATGAACTGCAGTAGATGGTCCAAGTTATATTCTGATAATGTCCCTTCGATGTATATACATGGTTTCACTAAGCATTCCTCTCCTCTGAGACAGGACTGTCTCTATTGAATTTGCAATCCAGGCTTTTAAATGAATAGTTTAGTTTTATGTCAAAGCCATCAAGAGCATTTTATAGTGAAAAAATGATTCCTAGGAGTCAGACAAACTTGTTATTTATCACAAGGGATGCCAACAATTTTACCACATGATTACATCTATTTCAGAAAGGCAAAGTAGTTGGAATAGTAATTGATGTCTGCCTCTCAGAGCAGACTCCTAAAACTAGTCACAATAGTCATTAAAGAAGTGACAGCATTAAGAAAATCAATATCAAACCATTAAACAGCATCTTAGAGAAATCTTTCCACACTTTCAGCAGATATTATGAACAAAGCAAAATAAGAAAGCCAATAGTCTTTGTTTTCATCTACTTGAATGTTTGGCTGTTTTCAGCAAAATGTGTTAATGAACATTGGAAAGGTGCACATTAACATATTTGATAGAAGGTAAAATGCAATGAGGGGATTTAATCAAAGCAATGAAGGATTCTAATTAATGCAATCAGCATTAGGTCGTGCAAATATTTTCATTGAATGCCATCTTGTAAAGCTAGTGACGTGCAGGATTTTTAATGCTACTTAATGCTATGCTGGTGTCTCTACACATTAGGATCAACAGACATGGCTGGGTAAAAAGGCTACATTCACAGCTATCTTCCCTTTAAACACAGGAAAACAAACTTTTCAAAAAATAATGAAAATTAAGTCTGTTGATAATTATGTTACATCCTGCTATGTTTTTTACCTGTCATTTTAAAAATTGATTTTAGTTTTTTATTAAGGTGGTTTTAAAATATTATAGATACCTAGTCCAAAGCATGAACTTATCTCTTTGTTTTATAGCTCTGGATGTTATAGCTTGTCATTTATAGCAGTCTTTCCCACACTATTTAAGAAAGCAATCTGGCCTAGCAAAAACTTGCCTTTTATTGCTAGAAAACATTAAATAACAGGGTGAGATTTTTAAATAAAGTTATCTAGAAGCAGAAGATTTGCGTTCCTACATTTCTTATGCACAACTTTCTAAAATGATGGCATGAATTACAACTGAATCTAAATTAATATTAAACAAAATATATGTCAGGCTAAATATCTGCTCCTCTTTCATAATGCTAGGCTTGCAAGGCAGTATCTATTCAATTTTATTAAAAAATAGTTTTTTGTTTATTTCAAGTGGGTAGCAAGTCCATTTTTAATTACCAAGAGCT
The DNA here is from genome assembly GCA_013397895.1 of Origma solitaria. Taxonomy (NCBI): domain Eukaryota; kingdom Metazoa; phylum Chordata; class Aves; order Passeriformes; family Acanthizidae; genus Origma; species Origma solitaria. Next base: position 189,096 of record VZRL01003898.1, on the reverse strand, counting down.
CAGTTCTACAGGAGGAAAGCACCTTTATTGCCTCCTGCTTTAGCAAATCCAGAAAGACCTGGATGCTGTGTAGAAATCCCTGGAAAACAGAGCTGCAAAACTACATTGCAATTTCTTCCGAAGTGCCATAGATATGAGCACCTAATAATTATTATGGGTTTATCACATTATTTTGAGAAATCCATCAAAAATGGATAGTCTGGTGTATGTAGGCTTGAACAAAAAGCTGATCTTTCTTTATTCATTTTTGAAAAAGATTAAAAAATGAAGCATCTTTTTAAATGGGATCAGAAAAATATTTTTTATTTTTCTTAGCAAATATTGAAAAAGATAATAGACTGATAGACTTCTAGACAAAAAAATTTTAAAAGCTGGATGAAAATTTTAATTTTTTTTTTTTTTAGTTTGGTAATCCTAAATTTTGGCAATTTTTAAAGTAAAAATCTGACCTCTTTTTTTTTTNTGACTGTGTTCTTTACATTCAGTCAAAATACAAATTTCAGTTAGGTGGAATCCCATAATTTCCTAGTACCAATTTAACCACCAAATACCTAAGTCTTATACCCATGTTCCAGCCATTTGACTAAAGTTTTACACTTACTTCTTTGACTGATGTGTCTGCAATTCAGAGATTCATCTAAGTTAAACAAAACCATTTTCTGCAGCAGCAGTAAATTCAGCATGTGGTGTAAAACACACTCAAATATGGTGCACTCAGCAGGGAGCCCCAGAGCTGAGCTCCAGCCATTCCTCTGTCTCTTCAGAGTTAATAAAACCTGAGAAAGCAGGTTTGGATGCACCTGTATTTGAATCATCAGTGACTGTTCACTACAGACTGGGGTGCAATCCCTATGTAAGTGTGTTTGGACTTCATAGGTGAAATTAATAATTTATGTATCTCTTGATATATATATAAAATATATATCTATATATATAATTATTTTATATTTTTTATGTTATTTTACTTTCTTTTTATTCAGCTGGTCAGTTTTTAGTAGCTTGCTAACTTAGTGAATGTCCCCATGTCCTGAGCATCTCTATTCTACATCACATCCCACTCCTTCACAAGATGGCTTCAATGATCAGTCCCACTCACCATTGTAGTTTCTGCTATTGAACCAAAGCTGTTGATAAATATGTTGCAGGTAACATTTACAGGAGGACCTGCAAGTTGAACAATAAATAGAAAAATTGACAGGTTGTGTTCATGACATATATTAAGTATTGTTGTTCTCTTGCCAATAGCATCATAGCACTTACCATTGTGGTTTCTGTGACTGATCCAAAACTGTTGATAAAAATATTGCAAGTAACGTTTACTGGAGGACCTGTGGAATGCAATAAAAATGTTGCAATATACATTGAAACAAAAGTACAGATCCCTCAGCCTCCGTACAATCTGGTACAGATGTGGCTGAAAACAAGTAGAAAGTGAGTTTTCCCAAACAGATCATATAAATTTTGATCAAAAGAAAAACATTATCAACACTAATTTATTTAACCTAGTTTCACTGGAAGTTGTTATATAAACACGCAGAATTACATCCTTGCATTTAGAGATTCACAAGAGAGTTGAGTGAGGGTTTTTTCTAGTCCACAGTACCAGCGCAAAATATACTTTAGCACTGCAACCACTCCTCTCTCCCTTCTCCCTTCCTCCAGGACTTAAAGTTAAAAGATTATCTCTCCACATTTACTCCACTCTGTAGGAAAAGGTTTGCCACTGAAATTCCCAGCAAGGGACACTTCACGTTGACTCCACAAGCAGTTCTTTGTGCACCTGATCTAAAAATGTCTGGTTTGCCATAACCAAATACTTTAGCAAAATCTGTTCTGGCTTGAACACACAGCTTTCCTTAAACAGCTATTTGTATTCTCTTCCCTACCATCTCCTTTGCTGTTATTCAGCAGTCACTGACGTGTGGCAGAATGAATGGGGACTTAATATTTAATTAGTTGCCTATTAGCCTCCTTGATTTTTTAGGCGTGATGAAATAAACAGGGGTCCTCAAGAGAATCAGAAAGGATTAATGCTAAAGGCCTGAATTTCAGTGACACCAAAGTTGGTACAAACATTGAGTATCAAGTACTTTCTTCTTACTTTTACCATTATTATTTTTAATCATATATTCCTTATAAATGAAAATATAATGTCAGTGCAAAGAATATAAATATCCACATTTGGTTTAATATTTAGATCTGAAATGTATTTATAAATTATGGAAACATTATTACTTTCTTTTTTGAAAAGTGGAAAAATAAACTAATGAGCCCAGTGAAACTCATTGTCAGCTTCCTGAGTGCTAGACTACCCGCCTTAAGGAAACAATCATCTTGGTTTTGGGAATCAAAACCACAACAGTAACATCTTTTGAGGCTGTTAAATTCCAATGAAGTGTGTTCAAGTCCGTTTTTTACAACAATTTTTTTTAAAACACTTCCTATTCTATCTTGCAAATGTGTTTTCACTTCCAATACCAAGTCAAAACCAAGCCAAATAGTCTGCTATTCTCCCTCCATATTATCATTTTTATGCCTTTGAATTGGTGGTATTTCTACTAGCTGGGCACCTGGAACAACATATTTGTCTACATCCAGATCTACTGAATCACTGTATCACTGCAGCTGGAAGGACCTCTGGAGATCACCCAGTCCCCCTAGCCCATCTTGTCCCAGAGCAGGATCAGAGCAGGTTGCTCAGGACTGTGCCACATCAGATTTTGAATATATCCAGATGGACACTCACAGCTTCTCTAGGCAACCTGTGCCAGTGCACAGTCACCCTCACAGCAAAATGTTTCTCTTACTTTTAAGTGAAATTTCATGTGTTTCAGCTTGTATCCACTGCCTCTTGTCCTGTAACTAGGCACCACTGAGAAGAATCTGGCTCCTTCTTCTTTATTTACACCCCATCAGTTATTCATGCACATGGCTGAGATCCCCCAGAACCTTCTTTTCCCCAGGCTGAGCAAACTCAGCCTCTCCTTGTATAGCAGATCCTCCAGTCTCTTAATTACCTTCATAACGTTTTGCTGGACCCATAGCAGTAAGTCCATGTCTCATACAGGGGAGCCCAGAGCTGGACTCATCATTCCAGGTGTGTCTCACCAGTTCTGAGCAGAGCCAAGGATCTCTTTGCTCAGCCTGCTGCCCATGCTCTGTCTAGTGCAGCCCGAGAGGCCTTTGGCTGCCTTTGCTGCAGGGGCATGATGCTGCTTCACACTCAACTTGGTGTCCATCAGGACCCCCATGGCCTTTTCTGCAAAGCTTCATTCCAGCTGGTCATCTCCCAGATTGTTCATTCCAAGGGGCAGGGCTGCATTCCCTTTGCTGGACACGGTGAAGTTCTTTCGGCCCATTTCTGCAGCTTCTTCATGTCCCTCTGATTATCAAGAAATTCTCTGGGGCACCAACCTTTCCTCCCAGTCTTACATTTGCAAATTAGTTGAGGGTACACCAGGTCCCATCATCCAGGTAAGTAACGAAGATGTTAAACAGTACTGGCCCAGTATCAGCGCCTGCAGTACAGCAGTAGTGACTGGCCACCAGCTGGACTTTGTGCTGCTGATCACAACCCTTTGAGCACGGCAATTCAGTCAGTTTTCCATGCCCATTTACCTGGTCTGCTCCAATAATCTATTCCATGTTGTGAGAGACAGTGCCAAAAGGCTTGCTGAAGTTGATATACACTATATTCCCTTTATTCACAAAGCCTTTCAAGTCATCATAGGAGGCAATTAGCATCGCAAGGAATGACTTCCCCTTCAGAAATCCACATTGACTAACACCTTCATGTCTGGAAATGGCTTCAGGAGGATTTGATCCAGGCTGTGAGGCAAAGCTGGCCAGCCTGCAGCTCCTGTATTCTCCTCCTTGTCCTTCTTAGTGACAGGAGTGACAGGCTTTTTTCCACATGAACCTCCTCCAGTTGCCATGACCTTTTAAAGATAATTAAGAATGGAACCACCCAGCTTCCACAGCTATGCTAAGCACTTGTGGGTATTTCCTATGTGGTGTCATGGACTTGTGTGTGTCCAGTTTGCCTAACTGATCTGTAGCCTAATTCTTCTCCACTAAGTTTTTATTGATCTGGACTTTATTCCAGGTCTCAGTAGCATGGGATTCCTGAAGGCCGTTCTTGACAGCAAAGGCTGTGGAGAAGGAGGCAATGAATCCCTCAGCATTTTCCCACACATACTTTTTGCCAATGTTTCTTTAATATCAGGATGTTGTCTTGCAAAAGCCATCGTATGTGAGCATCACAGTTCCAGCTCCTGAGTGCCAGCAGAACCTATTAAACATGCTTAACTACGTTAGGGAAACATGGCTTACGTGTGCTAGGAAATACGCTGCCACATCACAGATGCAGTCCAGATGTACATGAGCAGGTACATGCCAGAGCACTGTATCTTACAACAAAGCAAATACCTACCTCCATTTCCCTGCTTAAAAATAAAGTCTTTTACGTGCCTTCTGCTGGTAGATGTGGAACACTACAAGAAATCAGTAAGCTCAGTAATAAAAAGAGATCATGTGTGTTCCTCACCTGAGGAACTTGAATATAAATAAGTCTATGGACCTGATATGACGCATCTCAGAATCTTGAGGGAATTTACTGCTGTAGTTGCCAAATGACTCTCCATGATATTAGAAAAACCATGGCAATCAGGTGGAGTTCTTGGTGACGGGCAAAAGGGAAGCGTTTTTAAAAACAGGAGAAAAGGGACCCTGGGTATTTCTGACCTGTCAGCCTGACCTCTGTGCCTGTGACGCTCATGGAACAGATCCTCCTAGAAGATGTGCTAAGGCACATGGAGAATGGGGAGGTGATTTGGGACAGCCAGCGTGGCTCCACCAAGGACTCATCTTGCCTGACCAACCCAGTGGCCTTCTATGGTAGAGTGACTTTATCAGCAGGCAAGGGAAGGGTTACAGATGTCATTTATCTGGAATTCTGTAAGGCCTTTGACACAGTCAGCCACAGTCAGTTGGAAAGGTTTGTTGGCTGTTCAGCCTGGAGAAGAGAAGGTCCCAGGGACACCTTATACCTTTCAATATTTAAAGCAGGCCTGTAAGAAAGATGGGGACAAACTTTTTAGCAGGGCATTCTGTGATAGGACAAGGGGTAATGGTAAACTAAAACACACTCCATCCTATAAGATTTTTCTAATCTAATAGTTCAATTAAAATGAAAGCAGCAAACTTCTGTGAAGTATAGCCAAGGTTTGAGTACAAAATCCAAAAATCTTCAAAGGCAAAGGAAATATTTAATTTTACTTTACTGCACAAAATCTAAAAAGAGTTGACATTACCTGTAAAAAATTAAGCAAAGTATACTTTATAACGAAATCCTTTTACCTCTGCTTAGTTTTCCTTTTGTCACCTCCAATACAACAAGGTAATAGCCCAGGTGCCTTTCAGGCACATTCAAGATAATCAAAGTGTTCTTTGAGTCATAAGGAAAATATTTCTCAAAAGGACTCAGGCGAAAACCCAACAAACCAAGCCCAAACCAGGCAGCTAATGCTCAAATCAACCAGAAAGTACATGTCTGGTATTCTGATAAACAGCTAAGATACCACTTCTGTTCCCTGCAGCTCCCTTTCCCCTGCTTCCCCAGAGGGGCTGCTGCTGCTGCTGCCACTCAACAGGACTCTGATACCCTGCCTTCTTGGAAAACCTGAAGGTTTGACATTATAATGTGTCACACACACCTCCTGTGACTTCGGGGCACTTGGCACTTGCAGAAAGTCCCTGCCACTCAGCTGCTCACCTTACCCACAAGAAACCTGAACACACAGAATATTGCCCTGAATTTGCTGTGGCATATTGCCTCAAAACTCCTGTACCCAAGGTGTTTGTGATCTTAATGATCTGGTTAGAGAATGAATCCTTTCCTTATCAGCTGCCAGAGGGGGTGAATCCATCTCAATATGGAGGAGAGTCCCTGTATGGAGTGATGCGTGCTGGAAGAAGTACATTTGAGCCCTGTCCAGCTCCTAACCCCAGCCTCTGTTAAATATTCTCCAGTATTGATAGCACACCGTCACAAACCTTGCTTCATTTGATATGTTCTCGAGAAGATTTACTTATACTCCTTCCCTGGAGATAATCCTAACTGTAACTAATCATATCTGTATCCTCAAGTTCATGCCAACTCTTGTCTTTTTTGGTGTAGGGTTTCCAGGCTGCACCTGGCAGCTTTTTCTCTTCACATTAATTCCAACCATACAGCTAAATTGTCCTAAGTGGGAAGGGAATATTATAATCATACAAGAGATTTAAAATTATAGCTGTGCACTTGCCAATTTTCTTTGATATGTGTATTTATTAAGGGATTTTGTAAGGCAAACTAAAATACAGTACACATAGAGAACTGTGGGCAAAGCAGAGACATGTGGAACCAAAAATAAAAGATAATGAGGCAGAACCACCTTATGGAATGACAGTGAAAATATTGGCAAGACATTTACAGATCTGTGAGGAATCTTGTATCTTTTTCTATACATAGTATTTTCTGGTCTACCTTCTCACTTTGACCCTTGTGCCAAAGCAAAGACTTTTCCCCACCATCTCAAATGGTTTATTTTGTTCCATATACAAAGGAGAACGATGAGCCAAACCTCCCTTCTCCCCTCACCATGGAGAGAAGGATAATCAAGACTGTTTGAAAAGATTAAAATCAATCCCACCTGAGTGTGGAGATAGAGCAGGGATCCAGGAACAGAAACAAGTGGAGAGGCAGTGATCCCACCAGGGACTGAGGATCCCTTTGTCTTTGGGACAGGGATTTCATGTCAGAGCTCAGACAAGGGAGGATCAAAATGAGGATGATGGCAGGACAAAGACCCACGTGCTGCCCTGAGCACCACCAAACACACATCCTAGGGCAGCAGGGGAGGAGAGAGGAACTTGTTGATAATGGCTTTTTAAATATGAAGACAGCTGGGGTTTTAGAAACCATTTATCCCCAACCAAACTGAACAGCCTCCAAAATCCATCAGAGTCCTCATGAGACCTGAAACAGACCTAACCCCCACAGAGGCTTCTGCTTCTGCAGCTGCAGCACTACAGGTGCCTGAATTACCCCTTCAAGAGCTTGCCAAGGCACCTCCCCATGGTGCTGCAGGCACATCCTGTAAGTCAGACAAGGATAAACTGCTGCTGGGACACCTCAGCTGGCCTTGGTCACTAGACAGGAACAAGTTGTTCATCATCCTAGCTTTTTCCCTGCTCAGAGAGTGGTACACAGGATAAAGACTGGAGACATGCTACCAAAGGCAGCTCAGCCAGTCCTGTGGCCAGTGACCGCAGGTATTGGGCCAGGGAGACAAAGGCAGCTTTGATGCACTGAAAAAGTTCCTCAGAGACACAGGGATTCTCTAGCTACTCCAGAAGCAATGCAGCTGCACACTTGTTTTCAAGGACCTGTATAATGTGTAGTCCAAACCCTGATGAGAAAATTCACACCATTTAATGAGTTTGCTCAAAATTCTAGTAAGAAAGCAGGAGGCAGACCACAGGTAGTTTTTATTGCAAGCACCTAGGTAAGATTTCTCTCCCTATCATTTTGCCTTTGGGCAAACCCAATCTTTTCCTCTGTTTAATCATCATCTTATTAGAGTCTTAACGGCTCAGTCACAGGAGGCAAAATTAATGGCACCAGGACAACATAGTTGCCCTAAGGCTAACAAATGAAGGTGACATTTTTTTGTTGGGTAGTAACGCCTTTCATCTATGAGGTTGTCTGTCTATGGGATTTCTGTCAAGTTCATCAGCCTGACTACCGAAGTATAATCACGCTCAGTAAACAGATAATTCCTTCTTCCTTAGAAGTGTTCAACAAAATCCAATGTGGATTATTAAACTTACATCACTTATTATTAATTCATTGTAATTGTATCTACTAAATAAACAAACAAACCTCACCTCCAAATTTAAAAAAAAAAGAAACACACAAGAAACCCCAAAACAAAACCAAAAACCAAACCAAAAAGTCAGTAAGGTCAAAGGTCACAAGAAATGCAGTAATTGTATGGTACTTTGCACTGATGCAATTTGCTGGTAAAATCAAATAAAGATAAAGTTATTGTTCTGCTTCATCAAGCTAAAACCAACATCCTCTGAAAGTTCATCTGTCATATGCAATAACTTAGCTTGCTGAGAATGCCATTTCTCCTGGTAGGAATATGGCAATGATTTTGGGTGCTTACTGTTGCATTCAAGACTCAGAATCATATTCTGTGTAATCAATATACACTTACGATAAACAGACCAAGGCTAAGAGCCACAAAACCATTTACAGAACCAGAGAAAAACCTGAAGAGATCTTTAGGTGTCTGAAATCTTTTTGGGACTCTCATTGCCAACGATATTGCTCAGCCCAAGAACTACCAAATGTCTGAGAAATACACGTGAGCAACACCACTCAGGGAAATTGTATCTTTCAGGCTGGGAGGGACACAACACACCCTACCCATAGCAGGTGAGACACAGACGCAATGCCAGATGGAATCAGCAGGAAAGCATTGCAGATAGTGGAAAGTACAATTTTTCCCTAGTTCCAGCTGCCTATTTCCAGAAGTGCATGTGCAGGCACACATGCAAATATGTATGAACAAAATAGCAAAAGAGAAATCTACTCTTACATCAAGATTTAAGCTGCTTCCCTTCACTTGCTTGAGAAAGTATCTGAGCAAGAATGTGGCCCTTTGAGATGATGTGGGTGTAAAAATGGCATGTGATATTCCAGAATTGAAAGCTCTTCTTCAGCAAAATACCACTGAGGCCTCCCAAGACAAATAGTTCAGTGATTGTCAGGTCCAGATGATTATAGCAAGAGTCACAGAAGGAAAATTCTCAGGAGTAAGTACTGCTAAAGCCATCTATCTATATATATGTACATTGACACAGTTTGAGCTCAAACAGTGAATAATCAGTTCCTGAAGTGCTATGTGAGTTTTCAGCTGTGGGACTATTGCTGAATGTAACAGGAGTCGTGCTGGTAAAATCCTATCAACGTTTCAAGGAAGGAGAATCCCTGCTAAGATGCACTTTTTTGTGCCTTAAAGCTCTTGTGAAAATTGTTGGATTGGCATGCTTCACATTCAGTGAATGCTTTTGTCCATAGACCCAGTTCTGGAAGAGGAAGGTAAGTCTCACTCTACAAAGCCTCTTCAGCTCTGCATTTGGCATTACAGGATAGCCCATATGATGTGTTCATTCTTCCCTGACTCTTTCTGCTGAGGCTGATAACAGAAACATACATTACTGTCAGCTCTGGGTTACAGTGGGATATATCCACATGGGTTATCTAACAGACACTGAACAAGAACAATTTTCGGGCACTATTTTATTTCGCTTCACAAACCAGGAGTTCAGAAAAGAAAAGCCCTTTAAATAGTTGACATGCTCCTGATTTACCCAGCTAACCTGAGCTGTCTACAGAGAATATACAGCCATAGCAGTCCCAGCAGATTGTATAAATGTGCTAGGGCTAGCTTTCATGTGGGTAGCTTGAGAGATGGTACCAATGTAGTCATGGCAGGCTGGAATTCACTGGAGGCCATTAACCTCAGAGATTATAGCTTGTGCTGAGCTCTGTACTCTTGCAGTGCTGTGCAGTGCATGTCTGAGCAAATCACTTGAAAGCTAACTCGTATTTCAACACAAGCCCCAGCAACACTTCTGACTGGGTGCAGCCAGTCCCAGAGCTAAAGCCTTCCATGTGCAAATGAAACTGTGGAAATAAATCTAAAAAACAGTAAATCAGAAATATTACATCTGGAAAGTTCCCATTGGAACTACTAGCTTACAGTGCAAAGTTATTTAGAATTTATGTCAACTTTGAGAATATTCAAATCAATCCTTTAATCTTTCATATGTCCATCAAATTGCTTTTCTTTCTCCAAGGTTTCCATTAATCTTTCAAATTTTCAAGTCATGACAAGCACCTCTCTGCAAGGCATCTCTTTTTAAAGTTTTCCTTCTTCCAATGCACTAGAGCCATGGATAGTGTTTGGGCAAATGGAACTGTGTGCTTTTCTTCTGACATGAAAAGATCCAGACCCCTATTTCTTTTGTTATCACAAAACAGTGCTCACTGAAGCAGCTCTCAGCCTCTTGGGGAGCAGGTAGCAGAGATGCTCCTCACACCTGATCCTGAGAATGCTCAGTTGCTCTGCATTAATGAAGACAGAGCTCTTTGCTGCTGATTGGCAGTGAACTGCATCATGTGTGCAGAGGTCTGGGACACTCCTGAATGTGGTTAAATAAAAGATGGTATTACATCCACAGTGAAATCTGCACTCCAGTGTAGGGTCCAACAAACTCCTTCTGAGTAATCTTATTATTAACAATGTTTTACAAAGTCTAAGAGACTGCATGGAACCACAAGATATAAATACATTCACTGAAAAGAGAAGGCAGGAGGGAAGATCTGCTTAATGAAAAAAAAAAGATTAATAATAATGTTTAAATGGTGTTACGAGCCTAGGTTTCTATTTTCAGTCAGAATGAACTGATTACTTTTTCTTGGCACAGTCATTTCAAAATATTTCTTTAAAGAGAAACATTAATTTGCTCATTTCTCTCTAAATATGCCTTACTTTGTTCCTTCTCTGCAATTCTGATCTTGTGTTGCAGAAATTAGTGGAAGCTCAGCTATAAACATCAATAGCTACAGTCTCAAATACAGGGCTTAGACAATACCTATCTCTGTGGCCACAGAGAGGACTCAGAATCGATTTTAACTTCTTTCTTGTTCGTCTGAGCCTCAGACATTCACTTTATTTCATAATTCTGCCAGCTTTTTCCCCATAATGTTCCTTGTTTTACTGTCTGAAGGCATATGCAGGACTTGAATTATAAAAGCAGCTTGGGTGAATAATATTAGAGAGTAGGCATTGATTTATGGCTGATATGGAATTATACACCAAATGATACGCAGGACACAGGTGAACACTGGGATTTAGACAAATAGGATGGCTCAGAGGTAGAGACAAATGAAAACAGAAATGGTCAGGAGCTGCTATAGATGTCAATCAGCAACATGTCAGAGACGCTGACCCAAACACCCACCACATCTTGCACTAACAAAATTAAATTTTCCTTTTATTTTTTAAACCTCTCCCATTTTTACCTCCTTACAATTCAACTCATTTCCATACAGTCTGTGCAGAAGATTATTTTGAAAATAAATCCTCCATACTGACTCTCATCTTCAATGCTCTTATCAGTTGATCTGCTGCTTGTTTAACTCAGCCTCCTATCCTTCTCCTTCACACATCTCCTTTCCTCTTGGGAACCTCCTATCTGGTCTCCCACATCCTAAATACAAGAAAAAGATCTGTGTTTTTGCTGCAAGACACCCTTAAGGTACTTCTTGGGTGTCTTCCACAAGCATTTTTTTCTGTCATCAGTTCTTCATGCATGTAAAATGACCGGAAAAATGGGAGGGGAATGACAACTCTTTGGCAGCCTAAAAGGTAAGCATCTCATGAACTGACTGCCTTACTTTTTTATCAATCCCAAACCTGCTCTTTGATGCAGGATGCTCACTGCATCACTGTGAGGAGCATCACAAGGCTTTCACATAGGCTCAGAGCTGTGCTCACATAAACCATGTTGCAGGGTCAGAGCACATGACCTTTTTCTGGCTTCTACCACTAACAGTCATGCTGAGCAGAAGTCTTCTACAAAGTCATCCAAATGAGACTGTGAACACACTGAGGAACTTACTGACCTGAATTGAATCTATCTGTAATTATTTTTAACTTTCATAAGTTAAATTTATATTTTATTTTAAAAAAACAAGGAGTTAAGATCTGGTTTTAAGAGATTGTGCGTGCTTTACCTCACACAAGACACACCTCAGAAGTGTGACAAAACCAAAACTCTCAGGGGTATGAAGCCAAAGAGAGAAAAATTATTCTCAGGACAACAGAGGCAAAGAGCTGCAAAATTCTTCCAGATGCTTATTTTCAGATGTTTCCTGTAACCAGACTGGCCAAAGGCTTTTAACACCTCAGACTGCTCCGTCTGATGGGATATCACTGTCTGGAAAGGAAAATTGCTGCAGCCTGAAACTCTTATGTGAAGTCAGCACATCTTCATCTTTAGTTTAACATGAGGGAGAATATGTACATGTGTTTATGCACAGGCAACAGGCAAATTCATAACTGGAAAAAAAAAGGAGTTTTTACATATGCTCCTACTCTGGCACCATGCATATAATTTGCATCTCTTCAACAACTGATTTAAATTGCGGTGTGAGAGTTTATACCAGCACTCTGAGCAAGCTGTTCTTTTGTTTTATTTATTATTTAGGACTAATTCTTTATCAGACATAGTAAAGAGTGCAAAAAGAAATAGCAATCCTGATATGATAGTTTCATAGCCTGAGACACAGACCTAAAAACAACACACATCAGGAATGCAGTCATTAGAGGAAGCCTAACATAATGTGTATTGATCTGGTAAATTTTAATCCTAGGTTTTCCCTGACAATTATGTCAGTTTAAGGAAAGCATTTAGCCTTTTCTCAGATATATTTCCCCAAGTACAAAAGCAAGGGAGATAACCTGTAGTTGTGTTCCTGGGATGGAGGAGGAATGAGTTTGTTCGTGCAGTGTGGATCAATCGAGTGTTGGTTACCACTCTCCAAGGGAGAGTGCCCACAGTGCTCAGCTGCTTCTCTGCAGCCCTGGGCTTTGGAGACACAGAAATACATCATAGAGGTTATTAGCTTTTGGAGGAGTTTCATTCTGCTGCTCTGCTTCCCCAGACAGCCCACTGCTTGCTATAGCCAAAGACCTCAGCCCCACGGCAGGCAGAAGGAGTTGCTGTGGCTGATGCTTTGGTGCAGAATAGCCAGGCCCCTGTGGAGGAACCATATGGTCCAAGGGCAGAACACAATGCTTCAGCACTTGCAGAGAGCAAATAATTTGCAATGGGCTCTTGTGTGCCCTCTTTGTGCTTCTTAGCAGGGCTGAGGTGCCTCCTTCAGGATCCGCTGCTCAGACCACTCTGCACCAGACCGATATATACAACCTTACATAGAAAAATCGGTCAACAATTTCAGTCTTTCCTTCTAAAACACAATCAGTTTTGTGGCACATAACCAAACTTTGAGAGATTTCATGCAGAAAGGGTCCTTTCTAATAGCTTCTGTGCCTGTCTCAGATTGAAGGCATGCTAACTTGCATCTCTTAGACTACAAGGCTGTGGGTTTCTTGCAAAATGGAGTGGGATATCTCTCACTGTCTCTTATTCAGAGGAGGTGGGATTCATCCTAAAGTGCAGATATAGCCACTGCTAAAAATAGTTCTGTCCTAGTGGTCGGGCCAATTATCAGGAAATGTGAGAGAAGTACTGCCCCTCAAAGCCTGTCCTTACAACATTTTCTGTAACAGTCACATCAGGTGCCCCTAAGGTCCACTGGCTACAACAGGCACTTCTATGCATCTCATCAAAGTGGTCAAGAGTAAAGGCTGTCGCTTCACAGACAAGCAGCTACATTGAAAGGTTGAAAAGTCATGTTCCCTTTGCACTTTTTTCCTGGCTTAGTCAAGTTTGAATTCTTTGCGGCAAAATAGACCTCTCAGAATCATTTTTAGTCCTTTGGATCAAAGAGAGAACTCTTTGAGCTGAGGGAAAACTGGACCAAAAATCTTCTATATATTGTAGAGCAAGGCAGGCATTCCAGAGACATCATTTTTTGGGGGGCTGGCAGTGTGGCATGTTAAGTGATTACAGATCCACCTGGAGAGGAACCTTTTTCCTGTGGGATATGAGGCAGACTCTGAGATACCTGGTCCGTACAGGGAGATGGAGGTGGAGCAGTGCCTCATCAGACTCTGAATCTGGGTTAGTGAAGCAGACTGGGGTAGTTCTGTGCACACTTGAGGGCAAAACTGAGAGAATCTGAGGAACTTTACAGTAAAACAGTAATGTACTGCCAGGTGTTACAAAGCATGTGGATCAGAGATTCCTGGGGAGGAGTGTGAGGGGTGTTTGTGGGCTCATATTGCACCTAAGTCCTCTTTTACATGCTTTCTTCTTTTATTGACTCTTGAAGTGCTAACGTGTAGCTGAGGCATCAAGAGTAATCATTATGTCTTCATGCCCTGGCAATACTTGAGCATTGCTGGCAGCTGGCACAGTTCGAATAAGCCACTAAGCTGCTCTTATTTAACCCTCACAAATAACTGAATATTTGGTGAATTACACTTCCCTCTCATGTACTGTACTGCTTAGATCTTGCACAGTTTCCAGTATCAGAGCCTTCATATTTCTGTAAATTTAGAATTTTAATCATGGGCTTGGTGTTCATGACATTGGCAAGTCACTATTTATGCCAGACATTGTGCACCCTTCATCTCAGAGTTCTGCAAGGCCCTGTACCACCCTGCCTGTATCATCTGGGGGGCTCGTCTTTGCAGATTTAAAATCACATGTTTCTGTGGAAGACTGTGAAATGCATATCTGGATGCTGAACTGTCAAACATACATTTTGTAATGACTTAATCAGATTTATATGGACCCACAGCCAAACAGCCAAGAACCCTCCAGCACACCCCGAGGGAGGGGAACAGTGATGCAGAAGAATGGAACTTTGAACCAGCAAGGACATGCAGGAGAGAGAGACTTCCCCTGAAGGCTGAGTTGCTCTCACACAAACACTTCACCGCTCTGGAGAGTGAAGAGGAGAGACTTGTCAGACCAGGAGTGTTGCTGGAACTGAGTAAGGCAGCCCCATCTGCTCCCTGTGCAACAACCTGTGCAGCTGAGGAAAGCTGACAGCAGTGGGTGACCCTTCCGTGAAGTGAGAGGTGTGGAGGGAGGCACCCGTGCGCTCCCAAGAGAGGTGAGCTCCTTACCCTGGCACAGCCACTGTTACCCACTGCTCCAGGGACACAGCAGGAGTGCCGGGAAAGATGACAGAGCCCTGAGCATGGTGATAAGGGACTCTGGAGAGCAGGAAGCTCTTTCATCAATCCTGCCAGGGGGGCAGGCAACAGCTCAACACCCAAGTCCAGCAGCTCATGTCAGTGTTGGGACTGATGCTGCTTAACATCCTTGGCAGTGACATGGACAGTGGCACTGAGAGCACCCTCAGCAAGCGTTGTCATGGCACTCAGCTCTGTGGTGTGGTTGACACACTGGAGGGAAGGGATGCCATCCACAGGGTCCTTGAGAGGCTTGAGAGGTGGGTCTGTGTGAACCTCATGAAGCTTAACGAGGCCAAGGCCAAGGTCCTTCATGTGGGGCAATGCCAAGCACCAGAACAGGCTGGGCAGGGAATAGATTGAAAACAGCCCTGAGGAGAAAGAGCTGGACATGACCCACCCCAGAAAGCCAACCCTGTCCTGGGCTGCATCAAAAGCAGCATGGGCAGCAGGGAGAGGGAGAGGACTGTCCTCCTTTACTCCATTCTCAGGAGACCCCACCTCCAACACTGCATCCAGCTCTGGCACACTCAGTGCAGGAAAGACATGGATTTGTTGGAACTGGTCCAAAGAAGGGTCACAAAAATCATCAGAGGGATGGAGCACCTCTTTTATGAGGACAGACTGAGAGCTGGGATTGTTCATCCTGGAGAAGAGAAGGCTCTAGGAATATCTTACAGGAGCCTTCCAGCCTACCTAAAGTGAATCTACAAGAAAGCTGGAGAGGAGCATTTTACAAGGACAGGTAGTGACAGGACAAGAGATAATGTCTTTAAACTGAGAGCAGGTTTAGGTTAGATATTAGAAAGAAATTCTTTTCTATGAGGGTGGTGGGTCAATGGAAGAGGTTGCCCAGAGAAGTTGTGGATGACCCATGCCTGGAGGTTTTCAAGACCAGGCTGGATGGAACTCTGAGTAATCTGGTCGAGTGGAAGGTGTCCCTTTTCGTAGCAGGGGTTTGGAACTAGATGATCCTTAAGGTCCCTTCCAACCCAAACTATTCTATGATTCTATAGAAATCTATAGAGGAAAAGATAAGGCAATGAATCTATTTAATAAAACTGCATATTTCTCTTTTATGAATTCATATTTCTAATAACTGTGTTAAATATATTTGCAGATTAAAAATCTATATACTTATAGTAAATTTAATGTACATGTTTTCCTATGTTCTAAATATAAACTGTCTGCTTTCTAAAACAGCCAAAACATGACAAGATCCTTAGCAAGTGACCCAAGGGCTTTGGCTTCAACTGCATTGAAAATTTAAGTGTGAACCTGACACTGGACATGATAAAAACATTATATTACATTAGAATATGATCAAAACAATGGCATCTCCTTCTTTGATATCAAAGGTCTTTGGCTCTGCTTTGACATTTGTTTTTCATAAATCCCCTTTGCAGTTTATGCAGCAGCAGAACAATATTCTATTACAACAGCCAAATCCATTAATATCTCTTAATTAAATAATTTGTTCTGAATAAAGGCAACACACCAATACAATACAGATCACTGTGGCTAAACATTTATCTATAAAAGAAGAGCAGGACAGCTCCTCAGCTTGGGTGCCAGGCAGCATTGGTTAGCTTGTGCTTTACATTGCTGCGTGCTCACAGCCTTTCTGGCTTGCCTTGGAAGCAGCTGGCTGCGGGAAGCTCAGACAGAGGTCCAGGGAATGAACAAACAGCCAAGCAGTGGAGATAATCAGGGGTGCCTTGAGCTTGCTGTCTGGCCCCATTTGTCTAGCAACCTAGGCACAACCTAAGTAGCCATGCAATTCACCCACCCTATTGAAGTTCTGAGAAAGAACATGAAATTAAAGCAAGACAGGAAGAATTGCAAGGTCCATAGCCCTTTTTTTTCCCCTAGCAGTTTTAAGAGAGACACAATTAAAAAGATCCTTCTGGCTGAAAACATGCCTACCTCGGGCAGAGACTGAGCATCGTTTCCTTAGCCTCATTTTTGCAGCCGAAGAAAAATAAACCAAAACCAAATAAACCCCATGTCCTGCGGTTAAGTATCCTCATGCAGCATCTTCCTGTGCAACGAGAAGTGTGCACACAGCTTTATCTGAAAACAGGGTAAAGTTTAAATGTGTTTCAAGATAGAAAAGAAAACAGAAGCTTACCTTCCTAATAGTATATGCTTGGACATCTCAAGCAACTATATTTAGGGAGTGCAGTGGGCTGGCCAGATTTGAAAACTGGCCTGGCAGTCTCCCTTCTCCTCTAATGAATCTTCATCCCATGCCCTAAAACTTGAATGCACCAATAATGTGCCCTTTCTTACTACACGGTGCTCTGCCTGAACAGGATTTGAGTCTCCACTGGACTTGGCCTTTGTGAAAAATAGCCCAGTACAGGATATTCACCACATCTGACTTCATGGCCAGTAATTATTACTGAGTGAAGTGTAGTGGGAAGGTTGTTAATGACTAGAGAACAAGCTGCTACAGTCCCACAGCTTATCTTTGGTATGTTTTTCAACTTTTGTATGTCTAGATTAAGGTCAACTTTTGCAGACAGATTCTCTCATCACGTGCACAGAAGCTGCTTTTATTTATTAAGCTTGATGCCATTGATTTCACCCTTAAATATAATTCAGTGTTTTCCATTCATGTTTTTCAAGCACTTCAATATTGGTCAACTCAGGGGCCAAATAAGTAAGCAATGGGTTTGAACATATGGGAAAACATGATCGTTGCTGCCAAGGAGTTAAAGTATTAAAGTGCATAAGCCATTTCCTGTAACAGTTGTCAGGCTAATTTTCAGTAAATTACTTAGTCCATGTGTTTATTATTCCGATATAAACCCACGGACTCGGCATGAAAATGGCATTACGCTGCTGTAATCACAGACTAATCTTTTACAACTATGGCCCTACACCCCCAAACTGCATCACTAACAAAACAGCAACTTTTCAGCAAGTTAATTCACACTGTATTGCACCATCCAGTGATGAGGGCAACATTAATAGGCACTGTTGCTGCTCACCTCCACTTTACTCCATAAAAATCAGAATACTCTTCAGTAAATAATGATTCAATGGGAAAAACTGAATTTAAAACATGGAATGAAATTCAATACAAAGAAAATCACTATCATCTTCATTGCAAATGTTTTCCATACCTGAAGATAACACAGTTCTGCAGCTCTTGGTGACCAACTCCCCTGCTCTCTACCCAGTGCACGACAGCCAGCCTAGTACTTGGCATACGGGACAAAGCAGTGCCCACAGATAATGGGTTTTTTCCAACTGGTAATTTCGAGATTACATTTAGATTTTAAGTGGTGTTAGATGATGAAAGTGTTAAAAGGTCAAAATAACTTAGTAACCTCTGAAGATCCAACACCTGCTAGGAAATGTTAAATTCAAGTTGGCTTTCCATCAGCCCCACATCTCCTGTTGTGATTGTTTTAGATTGAGCCCTTGTATCATGGCATTACATGCAGTGCTTTTGAGCCTGAGCTCAATGTACACACTAAGCTAACATACCACTTCACCATCCCTGGTTTCTAGCAATGAGAAAGCACATTCTTGGCTAGTTTCATAACACAGGTGCCCTATGTTGCTATTTCTGGGTTTTATTTCACTTCAAAAGCAAAGTGATTACTGGACAAAGTAAAAGACATTGCTTCTCTTGGGTTTTACCATTAAAAAATAGAAAATTAATATTAATAATGTAAAAATGCATCATCCACGCCTCACCTTATATTATTTCACAGAAACCATGTCCATCTGATGTTATAATTGAAGAAGAAACTGCAAATCAGCTCATAGGACCATGAGCATACATTTGTTGCCAACAGAAAGACTCTCAGGGACTTCAGTTACCACTAGATTGCAGTCTTCATATTTACATTTAAAAGTATTCCCCTCTGTGTCCTTACACAAATAATTAGCCTATTCAAATTCAATGAAAAATAAGTGGAAGATTTAAAAGTATGCATTAAATATCTGACAGAGAGCGATTAAAGAAGGGCAATTTTGAAAGCTGTCACTCTGGCATTTCCTTCTGGCTTTTCATCAGGAGGATATCCCCTCTTAGTGTCTGGTCATTTTGTATCCAACCACTTGGTGAATCAAAAAGAAAAAGAGACATGTTCTTCTGACTTAAAATCATTGTATGAGACAGAGCAACACAAAAGAGACAGTATCTTTCATTATACAGTACTTCTGGAAAAAAAACCAAACACAAAATCAAAAAAAAATGCACACGCACACAAAAAAATCACAACAAAAACCCCATGTTGTTCATGTCTAAATGTTTATATATTCACCCATTGCTCTCCTACTATCTCCCCGAATTTTTTAATTTGCAAAAACAAGTTAGAAAAAAGCAGTTACTAATGACGAAACACTTTATCTGGATAAAACACCTTGTTCCAGTAAGTAGCATTTTCCTTTCCCTTTAGATTGCACAGCCTTTATTTCAAAAAGTAATCAAATAGCTGCTGTTTTCCTAGTTTTTTCAAACTAGTCATGAAAGTATATATAATTATTGTATAATCAGTGGCATGAGATAAATGTGTTCTACTCAGTTGCATTTCCATGAAATCAGACTTTTCTGACACTTTAAAATGTCTGTAGTGGACACAGAAAAAGCTATGTAAGTGGTCTAAAGCAGAAAAAGCTAGACGAGTGCATGAGTAGAATCAGAGAATCACAGAATAAAGTGAGTGGGAAGGATCATCAGGATCATCAAGCCCAACTCCTGGCTCTGCACAGGACACCCCAAGAGTCACACCACATGCCCAAGAGCATCGTTCAAGTGCTTCTTGAGCTCTGTCAGGCTCCATGCTGTGACCACTGCCCTGGGGTGCTGTTCCAGTGCCCAACCACCCTCTGGGTGAAGAACCTTTTCCTGATATCAAATCTAAACCTCCCCTGGCACAGCTTCAGGCCATTCCCTCAGGTCCTGTCACTGTCACCACAGAAAAGAGATCAGTGCCTGCCCCTCCTGAGCATGTTGAAGGCCACAATGATGCCTCCCCTCAGTCCCTTCCAGGCTCAACAGACCAAGTGCCCTCAGCTGCTCCTCATACAGCTCCCCCTCAAAACTCTACAAGGAGAGGCTAAATAGCAGCACAACTGTCTTGATTCACAATGTCTTTTCTGGAATGTAATAAACAAATATCCCCAGACTAAATTCAAAGCCAGATGGAAAATCCCTAGTTTAAGCCATTGCTCCAGTAGCCTCTTTTATGATAAAAACTTCTTTCCTTAAAACATGAAAAGTGTTATAAATCAGGTACTCATTCCACATTTCAAAATTCTTCCATTTATATGATTTAGAATATCAGTATTTTACAATAGGCCTTACCCCCAAATTTATCTCAAATATATTTATGAATGATAAAAACCAAAGTAATTTATTAAAGACTCAGTAAAAAAAACAATCTTTATCATACTAACTTCAAGCAAAATAAATTTATTTTGACTCCTTTGCAGGTGTCCTTATTCTTTAAAAGGACAATAAAGATTTTCAATTTTTTTGAAACATTAAGGAGACTTGGCCAACTAGAACATGGATGTTGACTGATAAACAGTTATCAGCTGTCAAGGTTTTGTCTGGTGATGTGAAGTTTAGAACTGCATGACTTCATTCTCTAATTCTAAACTCTGAGGTCCAAAATGCCATTCAAACAAACATAGCAAAGAACAAGAAGAACTTTCAGGCCCCTCTCCAGAAGACTGAGAGCTCCGGGAGAGCTCAGAGACATGAAATTACAGGAAAGCATTGAAGATCTGTTTATCAGTTCAGAGTGCTGCAAAGTACCATCCTGCTCTGGAGTGTGACTTAATTAAAAAAATCAAAAACCAAAAAATGGCAGACGCTTTGCCAGTAAGGGTTCATAGGTGTCAATAGGCAGCAACTTCACTTTGGGAACAAAAACAAAATGCAGGACTCAGAGGGGAGAAGTGTCTGCCAAGGAGCTCCGCGTGCACCACACAATACTGTGCACACCAAACCTGCTGTGCACACCATACCTGCTCTACACACCTGAGTATCAGGGGAGCAAAGCTATGTTTTTCATGAAATGGTTGCAGACACATACTGGGGAGCAATAGAGAGCTGCCTCTAAGTCATGTATCTACAAGGGACTGTTGTTATTACTGGTTTTTGTCTCAGGTTCAAGATGTCAAGTTTTTTTAGTGTTCCTCCCATTTAAAGAGCAGGAATAAGTTCTTAAGGATTGATACCTTGCTCAGTGCAGGCAACTTCTGCCTTCATTTGCATTCTCTAAAATTTCACTGATACTCATGCAAACACACAAAAGGAATCTGAGACACTAATGCAGTATTACTTACTATAAGCTTATGTGGACACCAGTTCAGGAACTCAATAAGCACTTTGAAAAATACTCTGAAATTAAGACTTTAGATTTCACAGACTTGGCTTTTTTAACTTGTCAGCTTTCAAACCTCTGGATCTGAAATCCATACTGGTTTGCTCCTCACTCAGGCATGGGAAACAGTCAAAAAAGGCACTTTGTTCTAAATCTTGTAATTTGCACATGTGGAACAGAGAGAAGAAACTGATCTTTGATCTAAATTTAATTAAACACTTTTCTCATTGACATGTGAGCTTCTTCTCTCCTTACAGTTCACTCACTGGCTAAGAAATGATTCTTTTTTCCAGCCATTATCAACTTTCACTGCTAAAAAGGCTTAATGCAGGAAAAAATGCATTCCAGTGACCAAAGCCAATAGATACGAGTTGCAAATGTACATTGATATGAGGTTTGTTAATGGAGAAAGCATTTTATCAAAGTAAAACCATATTCTAAGCTTTAAATTGGCATAGAGGAGATGATTTGGGTGGAATTATAGGACTCTCCCAAAACAATAAATATTGGCAATGAAAACTCCTCTCCCAACTCCTTTCATAGAAAGCCACAAGATATTCTGTGCTCTCTTCTATAGGGATTTACTGGACTACAGCAAGAAGAACTTGCTTTGAGTAATAATATTTGCAAAAGAAGCTTCCAGTACACAGCCTTCTTTGTGCTGGGACCGTGGTGATGACGTTCCACAATTCAATCCAAATTTTGGAAGAAAAGGGGGTGTCATAGAAATGCCAAACAGAATACAGCTTCTACAAGTTATAGGGATCCTGAGACATTGGTTCTTATCATTCATTCAGCATTTGCAGGATAAAATCTGTGTACATTCCTTGAGTTCTATCTCCCCACCATGGGGAAGAAGCTTTTACTTTCCTCAAGCTGAAAGAAAACATTTTTTTTTTTGTTGTTGTTCAGACTATAAAGAAGACAATAGCTCAGCATGCAAGTTTTAATGATATTGTCTTTGTGGCTTAAAAATTTCAGGACCAAGTCATCTCATTTGCTTTTAGTCTGAAGCCCATAATCTTATTTACTACATTAAATTATTAAGGTCTTCAGAAGCGTTTTCTGACATTACTGTCATGTCAAAAGAGGGTTTTCCAGCTCTGGACCCTTATTACCTACACTGCTCTCCTAGTCCACCCCATGGATCAACTGCTTTCCATGGCACTGTAACACTGGAAAAGTGAAGTTATTGAAAACATAATCTAAACCCAAAGGTTAAAAACCCCTCAAAACCTATAATTTGTCCCAAACTTTATCAATTAATTATTTAAAAGTCTTAGACAACTTACCTTTAAAATTTGGTCTGATTCTAGCATCATACCCCGATGTCCTTCCCATCAATTTGTCCAAAAAATCTGAAGGAGACAGGGTCTGTGAGGGGGATTTTCCAGATCTTGAATCATGTTCTTTACAGAAAGTCGTCCTAAATAAATTATTAGCCACCATTAGCTAATATTTAGCTTGTATTGTATTCAAGTCATGGAGAAGTTACAGAACTAAATAAAATCGTCACAATTCAGTGAAGGTAGCAATTAATATATTTAAAGAGCAACATATTCTACCCTTCATCTGAAAACTTTATTCTAGAAATTAAGATTAGTTTCAGGTGTCATGCATGAACACAATTTTCTATTCAGAAAAAAATCGTAGCTTTCAAAATAAATTCATTACAGTTTTAAGACTTTAGAAGATTCAATTTACTCTTCACCTTAACATGTAGATCCATCTTAGAGTGATTTTCATGCCCTATTTTTATATCATTATTGTAATTACCTGGATGCTGTTAAAATGTTATGTTAACACTGGTTTAAGATGGTCTTAAACTTCCAAACAACAGCCCGTAACACTTAACAAGCAACACTGAAAAATACCAGGTTTGTTAATGTTGGGAAAGATACAGATGGAAAAAAAATTGTTTGTTACAGATGCTACCCAAACAAGATTTAAATCATGCTGGTGAGTGTCTGGACTCTTTCCCAACATGGCAAAAAGGGTTCCAGATCAGTCACAATTGATCTAAGGGGGTTTCACCCCCACTCGATGAGCATTGAGTAATAAAATTTATTATCACCAGCTGGTATTTATATGCAAGTTCTTTGAACACGTCTGTTTTAAAGATTTAAGAGCAAACTTCTGGTACCATATCATGTGTGTGAAATGCTGTGTACACAGCATATTACATATTGCAAGCACATTCTATATTGCAGAGAAAGACAGTTTAGGTGTTTCCCCATGGTTGTTCCCAAGGGAGAATGAAACTAGAATGAAAATGGTCATATTTAGTGTGTAGAGGCACAGATTTAATAATAAAGCATTATCTTGATTCCTAAATAACCAGTTTCATTGTGTCTGCTTCCACTTTATCTTTGAGCTCAATTAAAAGTAAATCTGACTCTGACTTCTTAACCACTCTGTTTAATTATTTGCCCAAAGGGAACCTCTCAGTTTCAGGAGTGTTTCATGGGGTATTTTCATGCATCTACATGCAAGTATAAAAAAATCAGATATACATGTGACCATCTGAAAAGAGAAGCGAATATCAAATCCTTTCTCTCTCTACAGAAGCACCAGAATTGTTAAGAGACAAAGTGATAGTAAATTCTCATGGTGTGATTCCACACATTTTTCTTCAGGTTCCATTTATAGGAGGCGGTTACTTCTTTTTGCTTTTGTCAATGACAGGGCACCATTACAAATATATTTAATATTTAATACACCATAGATTATATATCCAACTTAAATAATAAAATAATTGAGTTGAGAAAATAAAATCTGGAAAATTAATCTAGTACACTTATTTGGGATATTCCTAGGCAAATTACTTCTGTTTTCATTCAGACCCCACTAGTTATGAGTGGTGTTGTGAACCCGGGCTCACAAATATAAACAGTTTCACTCTGTCACTAAAAGTATACCTAATTACATTAGAAAAACAATTTTACAGGTAGATACATCTGTACATGCAGATGCACAGCAGCACACAGAATAATAATGAATCTCATCTAAAATGTTATTCTGGTTATTAAGACTGACCTGTTTGCTTAGTACCACCAAAAAGTCAATAGCTGAAGTAAAAGCCTATGAAATGTTAAAAAAACCTCAGAAACACTGATACTTTAAGTGAACACAATGCTAGTCTGATCCAGGGTTTTCCCAGAATCAGAGAGTTGGTTCTCTAATTGCAAATAACTACATTCCTGACAAAACTGGTACAATCATTTCCAAAGACTGAAGAGGAGGGAACCAAAGCAACTTCCTAAACAACCTCTGCCGGGAGCAGACAATTTGCATTTTGGAAGAAAAGCCGAAGAAAATGTTCTTAGCTATACTGATATCCAGTGAAAAAAAACCCACATCTTTGCATCAGAAAATGGAAAATAGATCACCCAAACTTGCGATTATTATTTTTTGTGTTTGTTACCAAGCAACGAGTCTCTGAGTGTAAAAGGGATAGTCTATATAGAATGAACACAAAACAGTCTCAAATACAGAAAACAAACTAGGTTATTGTGACGTAGTATCTTTATAGTCATGATTCCCACAACCTTTTGACAAATATTATTACACAGTGGTATCACCTACCTGAAGTGGTTTGTCTCTAAGAAAAATGCAAACAAGGTTGTCAAAATTTTCACTAGCTGCCGGTTCATTCCTCCTGCTTTCTGTGATGATTTGGAAATATCCCAGAAACGATTCCAGAGAGATGCAGGGAAAAAGTAAGCTGCTTGCTGCCTAGATTTCCAAATTCAGCAATAATTTAATTTTCTTGAGAATCAGGAAGAGAAGGTCTGGATCTCTACAAAGTGGGGGTAAAAGAGAAGTGCCAGTCCTTGGAATCATGGTCAGGTCAAGCCTAGGCTCATCTCCAGCAGTCAGCACAAAAGCGATAAGGCATCAGACACAGTCGTTCCCCCGACTTGCTTTTGGTGATGGAGGGGGGGAAAAAGCAAATAAAAAGAAGAAAAGAAATTGAAAGAAAGGGAAAAAAAATAAAAAGAAAAGAAAAGAAGAGAAAACCCAACTATGCGAGGAGCATCAGGCAAAAGGCAACAGCGCTGAGAGCAGTTCTGTTGTCGGTATGTTTTATTCCCCTTTCGCTTTGAAAATTAGTATTTATGAACGGTGGTGGGGCTACTGGGTCGCTCTGCTTTTCCCCTCTTTGGGTAGGGAAGCGTCGGCGTTGCCGGGGAGGGAGGGAGGGAGGGA